>OZ038452.1:27036699-27148642 GCA_964036195.1 Sphaerolaimus hirsutus
AGTTATTAAACATACATATACTCTTATGTGAACATCTGAGAGAGCATTTGCACAAGATTCGATGCTGCCGCAAGTGCTGAAACAAAAATACCTGTCATGTGAGAACGAAGTGCGCGCTTGCGCGCAAAATTTGTTAATGATATCGCCTTCTAATAGTGCCATTCCTGGCTTATTTGAAGTCAGGCCCAGGGAGTATAGAATATCGAAAATATCGAGAAAAAAATGGTCGATATTCGATATCGATATTCGATATTTTTTCAAAATTTTCGATATCGATATTCGATATTCGATATGAAAAAATAGTCGATATCCGATATTCGATATTCGATACGATATATCGTCCCAACCCTACTTGTTTGATCACCATTCCGTGCCAAACTTTACCTGAAGTCACGAACATTCGACTATAAGGCGATATACGAACGATATGTCGACGAAAAATGGATATTTTTGACACAAATCACCACTTATAATGCTATCCCATGGCTCCACAGCCATTATATGGTCATATTTAACATCACAGAGTATTGCCAGTGTCTGATATACCTATATATGTTGACACTAGGTCATATCTGGGAGCTTTTAAAAAAAAACGTTTTTTTAAAAAAAACAACATCGAGTTAAAAAAAAACGTTTTTTTTCCAACCCTATACAGTGGTATTGATTTTTTTTTAAATTCGCAATTTTCACATCGAAAGTTCACATATCCATGACCAGTCCCCTATGAAAAACAGGACTTTCACATCGAAAATGCATAAATCCATCTCAGACCGCCGGAGTTTCATATCGAAAATGCACATATCCAAAAAATAGTTTCATTTCCAAAAATGCACGCGTGCTTCGGAGCGGTCGCGAAGAGCTGGCCGGAATGAATTCCCATACAAAATAAAGTTTCATTTCCAAAAATGCATACGTGAATTTTTAAATCTATTTTGCACTATAAATCAGATATGCGTGTATATTTTGATCTGAAAATTTAGGTAGAGGTACTATTAGACACTGGCTTTGCAGTCGTGTGATTTGTTTTTGGCTACGATGTACCGTTAAGGAGTTATTTAACATTTAATTTCAAATGTTCAGATTTGTTCCCGATTTTAGGTGATTTACAAAATCTCACATAACTCCTTAAATATTTCCCGGCCAACAAAATTTGTGGTTACAAAAATTGTAGAGAAATGTCGGGTCTATCTGAAGAGTTCTAGGCAAGCTTTGTCGTCTAAACATAGCGCCGTCGGGCCATCGCTAAACTTTAAACTGCGATTTTGAAAAATTGAAAATTGTGGATATATGCGTTTTTGGAATGAAATTCCCCATGTGGGCACACACACTAGTTGATATCAAATTTGGCGTCAACTAAACACAACTAAATTTAGGTTAATTATGTGATTTCAAGATTCCGATGTGATAGTTAATTTTATAACCTGACACTTTGTTTCTGTTAAGTGTCGTGGTGAAAACAATTTCTTTGTTATTTACCTAGTTACATTCAGTTGGCACAAATTTGCGATGTCAACTTGTGTTTGTGTGTCCATTGGGTTGCAATGTCGCTGCACACAACAGTTTACCAATGGAATCCTAAAAACGTAAACACCTTCCCGGTCACGTCCGGCACCCATTTTTTGATTTTACTTCTTACATCCTATCCCCAGTTCTAGGGCGCCCCAGAGGGTGAAACTTGGGGGAGATATTGGCGCAACCCCCCTCTACTTCGCATGAATTTGGGGGGTCGCGGCGACTCCCCAAATTCATGCGAAGTAGAGGGGGGTTGCACCAATACATACCCCAAGTTTCAGCTTCTGGCGCGTCTTAGAACTGGAGATAGGGTGTCACAAGTAAGATCAAAAATAGGGTGCCGGACGTGACCGGGAAGGTGTTTGGTATACCCATAAATCAGGCTCAGATAATTTCGATAAAAATAAATTTAGATCAGGTCTGATTAGGGTGTCAAATTTTTTACGGAAACGCTAAATGTTTTTTACTTGAAAACGGAAAATGGCAATTTTTATGCACTTGCTGGAAATTGCAAAATGGAAAAGTGGAATATATTGAATGTTTTTGGTTACTATCGCCCTGAACTCAACCATCTTTTTAGCTACGTGGAGCAAATTTTGAGCGATTTTTCTCAATTTCCTCACAAAATCGCTAATTTTTGTGATTTTTGCCCGTTTCAGATTTCAAAATCGCTAATTATATCTTTTTGTCTATTTTAACTGATCAGGTCTCGGGATAAGTATATAGCTTAAGTGTTGTTGTTGTTGTTGTTGTTGTTTTTTTCGCGGGGGGGGGGGGGTGGTGGGTAACCCCCTCCCAACTTTGGGGGTGGCACCCCGGTAAAACACGGGCACAATAGCGGGCACATTTCTTGCCATTCATACGTATCTGCATTCATTTCGCTGGCAGTTTTTTGCCGTAAATTAGTCCCCCCATTTGCATGCAATGTGGAAGTAATTTTGTTCCTGTATGTATGAACAATTGAACTGGTTGAACATTGAAATGGGCAGCCCCCCCCCCTTGGAGACCCCTGCTGGGCATTATGCACAGCACTTGGAAAGTGATTGAAAAAGCCTTCAAATTTGAATAGTGCTCGGGAATTAAAATCGGAGAAATACGGTGCACATATTTTGCTGTATACCCCATTTTGGACTATTTTGGAAAAAAATTTATTTTAATTTTTTTTAAATCAGTTTTTTGAAGAAAAAAAACTCATTTTTTAAATAAAAATCAAGGCGTTTGAAAAAAAATATTTTTAAAACACTATAGCCCTGCCGAGCACATGGGCGATTCGGAGTTTCATTCATGAATGAAGTGAATGAATTGCGTTGCAAACTCAATCCAATGGTGATCCGAGTCGGTTGTTCAATCAATGGAAACTTTAATCTTGCAACGGTGTATGAATTTGATTAAACCACAGTGGTTCCTAACTCACAATAATTTTTTCTTTTCAACATCGCGCCCCTCGCTCGAAATTCCTGGCCAGATTGTTTTGAAAGTTATTTTGTGCATTGACTTGTTTTAGTATTCTGTCTGACATGATTCAGTCAGATCAAGGACGTATCCAAGGGGGGGGGGGGCTGCAGCGCAAGCGCACATTTTACTCTTTAAGTAAGCAGTATTATCACCTTATTGTTCCCTGTAGCCGCAGAATATCCTCAAAACATTCAACGGCATGGTTTTTCGCTGCATTTATATGTATATTTTTTTGCATACATATACAGCGTTTCATGGCGCCAGCGCCACGCCAATGGCGCCATGGCATGGCGCCAAGTAAAGGCGCCAGCGCCATGGCGCTATGGCGCCATTCCGGCACTCTGTAGGTAAACTTTTAGAGGGGGGGCTGAGCCCGCCCCCCGGATACCCTGAGTCAGAGTGAGTTAGTTGAAACTGTATTGAATAGAACTTATAGTTCTATTTTTCAAGCAGATTACCGTGTATTCACAGAAATAGGTAAATTTTGTGTTGAACAATGCCGCAGTGTAAAAACTATGGTTGGAAAAAAACGTTTTTTTAACTCGATGTTTTAAAAAAAAACGTTTTTTTAATAAAACGTTTTTTTTTTAAAAGCTCCCAGATATGACCTTGTGTCAACATATATTTATAGGTATATCAGACGGTGGCAATACTCTGTGATGTTATATATGACCATATAATGTCTGTGGAGCCATGGGATAGCATTATAAGTGGTGATTTGTGTCAAAAATATCCATTTTTCATCAACATGTCGTTCGTATATCGCCTTATAGTCGAATGTTCGTGACTTCAGGTAAAGTTTGGCACGGAATAGTGATCAAACAAGGTTTTAAAAGGAGGTTGTTACTTTCGGAGTGAAGTTACACACTGCAGGTACATTGAAGCACATTACCTCAATATGAAATGGATACTTTGATACTAAAAATGCCACAAAACCAATGAAAACAACCACCAATGTCAATTTGTGTGTGAAATTGCGCGCAAAAATTTTGCAAAATACCTAGTGCTTAGTACTAAAAATTTCGGCCGATGTTTTTAAATAAAACATTTCGGACGTCATGTTTTTAAAAAAAAAAACGTTTAAAAAAAACATCTGCCAACCCGAGTAAAAACCGAGTAATTATTTTTGGTCCATTATTCAGATGGGTTATAGTAAATTTCCATGCAAAGCTTTCAGTCAGCCGAATGTGTGTCTGGAAATATTTCTGGGAATTTCAGTAACTGTTCCGTCTAGGACAATTGATTAGCATTCATTTCACATACGCGCAACATGTCGTTTAATATAATAAAAACAACTCTCCTTATAAAAAGGTCCACACTGAACGTCCACACTGAACGTCCACACGGTGGCCCGCACACTAGTTGACACATGTCAACATTTAGATTTGTCGGGACAATTGACACTATTCATTCCATTTTACATGACATTTGACACATGACTTTACACTTTACAGGGCTTGGGACTGTCCCCAGCGGTTGACAAACGTGTGTCAACTAGTAGTAAATACGAAGCTAAGTTTGTGTCATTCGCGTATGTAAGTAAATGTCTATCAATTTACAATGACCGCATGCGCAGTAGCATGCATAAATGCGTCGACTTTGCTATATACTTTTGATGAAAAATTGTTGGAAGAATGTGCCATATTGCTATTGCTTAGCTGTCCGTTTATTCATTTCAAGAAAAACGTTTTTCGTATTATAATGTATCTTTCCCGCTAATCTATCTTTGTAAATGGGGCAATTTGTATTGCGATTTAGCCCCAATTTTGCATTCGAAATTGCTAATTGTGCTTCCTTAATCCGCTTTTTCATTTTGAAAAGCGTAATTGCTTGGACCTAATTACCGATTTCACCTATTTTACTAAATAGTTAGCATTTTTGAGCATGGTGGGTTTCCCCCATCTATCCCAATTGGACAGTATTTCATTGGGTAAAACTTTTTATCCCTGCCCCCAAATCTTTCAGCTATCTAGCAACATTTGACCGATTTTGCCCAAATTTTCACACAAAATTACTAAAATTGCTGATCGGTGATATGCATGTTGTTGTTGTATTCAGCAGGGTCATTGAAAAACGTTTTTTGGCTCATGTCTCGACAGACATTATATAGCTATATGAAACATGGGTACGTACTGAGACGTACGTGACTAGTCATGTGAAAAGCGCCATAACTTTGGCGCGAAGCATGGAATACGCCATGGCGTTTTTTCGACCTCCCACGTCAAGCGCCAATGGCACCAAAGCACAATAGCACCAGCGAAAAATAGCGCCAAGAGCCCCATGGCGCCTTTTGCTATGGCGCCAGCGCCATGGCACTTAACATTAATGACGGCCCGCACACTAGTTGACACATGTGCGTCAACTGGTCTGTGTCAACTCAGATTTCGGCTTCACGTGTCGCACAACGATCTGCCAATGCACTTGCCGTAATAATTATTTTCCACCATTGCCGCATGTGTATTTGGAGATTGCTCTGCTACACGTGAAGCCGAAATCCGAGTTGACACAAACCAGTTGACGCACATGTGTCAACTAGTGTGTGGGCTGTCAATAGATCCGGCTCATATCGCTGTATCAATATATTGACCCATGGCAATATTTGGCAAAATATTACATCATTTAAAAAAAACTTTTTTTCAACGGGGTCTTTTCAAAACAGGTTTTTTCTATTTCCTAGAATGAGATTTTTACAATGTAAATAATGGTTATTTTTTATGTATTTTCAAGTGTCTCAGGCAATTTTATCCATGCCTGGTCGCATAGATCGCAATGTTCCATCATGCACATTTATCCATTACATTTCCTCTTTGCAGTGTGATACAGAACAAACAAGAAAACAGAAAACATTAAAATTTGAATTGGGAATATCTATTCAATCGACCAATTTTATTAATTTTCATTTTGAAAACTTGTCAACTATACTGACCTGAGTGAACGCCATAAAATGTGTCACCATAATTTGGTGAATACAGTTAGATGAAAATTTTTGCACAAATGTGAATCGTAATTTGTGATGGGATGAGAATTTTTTTCTGGTTTTCATCCAGATTTGTTGTTATGTTAAATTTCATTGTTAAGTATTCTGCCCGCGAAATATATGTATTTATTTCAAATCAATATTAAAATTATCGTAGAAAAGATTGTAAATATTTACATCCAGTAAAATCACAAAATCTCAGTTTCAACCATCGCATGATGTGAATCAATCCGGGCCACCCTCTAGTCCATTTTCACCTAAATAATTAGGTAGCACATAGCTTTTTACTGAACAGCCCCGGGCGGTGCACTATGTAGGCACCCTAGGCGCTGATTACTTGCACGCTACTGTTTTGTAAACCGCCACGCACACTAGTTGACACTTGGTAGTTGTGTGTCAACTGACCAATTATAACTTACGATAATATATATGACTTTTCTGCATAATACATATTAGTTTTTTATGCTGAAATTCGATATTCCATATCGATATGAAACCGATATTCAAGATGAATACCCGATATGAATGGTCGCTACTAGGGATGGAAGCGCTTTTTTTCTACGGCCCCGCTTTTTATAAAAAACACGCTTTTTATTATAAAAACGCGCTTTTTATTATAAAAACGCGCTTTTTCCGCTTTTTTCAAAAAAATCATAGCATTTTCTAAAAAGCTTTCAAATATGGTTGTGAGTCAATATAAATATACAGGTATATCAGACAAGTCATTATAATAAAAGATTATAAGAGAAGGCTAATACATTGAAACTGATGTTTCACACCGTAGAAGTATGTGGGAGCACATTGGCTGGATATTATATACTACACTAACATATCATATGGTAGCATGACGGAATAGAAGCTATGAGAACAAATATGTCACAAAACCAATGAAAACAACCACCTGTGGTGCATTTGAAATTGCGCGCTTGCGCGCAAATAATTGCAAAATACCTAGTACGTAAGTACTAAAAAATTTGTCAGCGTTCTTGTTTTTCAAGCGCTGGGATTCTTGCGCTTGAAAAAAATGTGGTCGAAAAAAGTTCTGGCCATCCCTAGTCACTACCCGATATTTCATTTTTTCGCATAAATAGCAAGGCCTAGGGTTGGAAAAAAACGTTTTTTTTACTCGATGTTTTTTTAAATAATTTTTAAAAAGTTTTTAAATAGTTTTTTTTAATAAAAAACGTTTTTTTTTATAAAAGCTCCCAGATATGACCTTGTGTCAACATATATAGGTATATCAGACAGTGGCAATACCATGTGATGTTATATATGACCATATAATGGCTGTTGAGCCATGGGATAGCATTATAAGTTTTGATTTGTGTCAAAAATATCCATTTTTTGTCGATACGTTCGTATATCGCCTTATAGTCGAATGTTCGTGACTTCAGGTAAAGTTTGGCACGGAATAGTGATGAAACAAGGTGATCAAAGGAGGTTGTTACTTTGGGAGTGAAGTTACACACTGTGAAGGTACATGGAAGCACATTACCTCAATATTATATACTACTATTAATAAAAAACGTTTTAAAAAAAACATCGGCCAACCCTAGCAAGGCCAAGGCATATTACAAGTGGCACATTGTATTTTATGTAGTTGCATGGTTGATTACCTCAAGTGATTTAAACAAAGCTCACAACGGTAAAAGTGAACAAAAAGTAATAAAAACATGATGAATCAAATTGTATGTGGCAAAAAATCAGCTGACAAAAATACTTCTAACCCAATTGCTAAAAAATGTCATTTTGAAAAAAACGCAGCATGTCTGGTTTCTGGCTCTTCATAAATATTCCCAGCACCATTTCATATGAACAGTTGAGGCTGGTGTAGTGATGTAAAATCGCTATGGCGCTAGCGCCAAAGCAAAAAGCGCCATGGCGCTTTTGGCGCTTGGCGCTATTTTTGACCGGCGCCAGGAACAAAATGCCTAGCGCCTATGCCTGCGCTAGCGCCAAAGCAAAAGGCGCCATGGCGCTTCTGGCGCTTGGCGCTAGGGGTCGGAAAAGCGCCATGGCGCTTTTGGCGCTTGGCGCAAAGTTTTTGTGCTCTTCACATCACTAGGCTGGTGCACCCATATGCCTAGATTGATGCTAATTTCACCTGCAAACGGAAGCGAATGTTACATTTTGTACTGTGCAGTGTACACTTCCCACTGAAATTTACCATATCCCCTCTGAATAATGGACATAAAATTGAAAATATTTTAAAAACAATGCACCTCAAATCCAAATCTACAGGACCTCTGGGCTGCCATTAAAAAAACAGTTTCGATGCTTGCATTTTCAAAACAACAATTTCTTCTGACAGGGATTTAAAAACTCCGGTCATGCCTAGGGTGTCAACTTCCCGTTTTCCGCTTTCCGCAGGCAAAATTTTTTCCGTTTCCGTTTTCCGGCAAGTGCATAATTTTTTCCGTTTCCGTTTTCCGTAAAAAAATCTTGTTGACGCCCTAGCCATGCCTAATTCGAACGCGATTTTGTGACGGGTCAACTTTAATATAATAGACATGGAAACCAGTTGACTGATGTCAACTAGTGTGCGTGGCGCTATCATGCTACATAAGATCTAACACAGTCTTATGTGTTATGATATTTATGTGCAAGTATCCTACTTTGAAGTTGAGCTAGTTGGAATTCTGTAAGTGGTGACTGATATTTTTTTGTGATGAAGTGTGGCTTTTGTTACAGAAAAAAACGGCTTGAAAGCTGAAATGTAATGTAACAAGAGCCACAGTTTTGACGCCACATTCTGTAGGCTTTTACATCAAAAACAAATAAAAATAAAAATTAATTATGAGCTTTTACATCAAAACAGCGTATTGTATAGATTTTGGTATCCTTTTTGAATAATGTTGACACTAAGTTTTTTTGGTGAATTATGGATGGTAAAATTCTATTGTTTCAATATTTTCGCGGTTTTTTTAAATATTAAATGGTTAGTTATCTATCACAAATCAATTTCAAATATTGCAAATTTCAATAAATACATGTTATTCTCAGGTCACAGCGCTTCCGAATAGGTGCCATTGGGCCCGCACACACTACTTGACATCGCAAATTCGTGTCAACTGAATGTCAACTAAAAATAAATAAATTTCAAAGCATGACACTTAACAGAAACAATGAAAATCAAGTGCTGCTATATAAAATAAACTATGCTGTATCACAATATCACATAGGAAAGTTGACATAACATAATTTAGTCTAATTTAGTTGACACGACTTTTTGATTTCAACTAGTGTGTGTTGGCACATTGCGGTGAACAGTGATAAGCGCGTAAGTTATAAACTAAAGCTTTGAGTGATAGTGATAAATCAAATCCGGTAAAATCAACTTCAAATGCCTGCTAATAAGTTGTCTGATCACTTAACCTACCAGATAACTTCACTTACCACTTTACTTGTCACTTATTCACTTGAGGAATCAGCCCCAGGTGGCATAGAGTTCAAACATGCTATGGTGGTCTGTCGCGAAACAAAAAAAAAAGAAGAAATAAAAACAGTGTGGCATTTTTGAAAGGCGGAAAGTTTTTTGGCGGATTGAAATCACTATAACTTGAATAAATAAGTCCATGAATTTCTAGAAAAGGTTTAGTGGATAAGTGAGTATGTAAATGTATGTATTTTTGACTAGTCCCAGTTAGGTGATATTTACTTTACGCCCGGTCTCTCAAATCACTTTATATAATTGATGGTTTATTTTTAGTCTCAATAACCAACATTCCAAACATTTGGGCCACCATGTATTTTTAGTATTCAATAGCGTGGCTCATTCTCAATTTTCACAGTAATTTCCGCTGGCGTGACACCATTTCAAGTCGCTTTCGACACAAAGTGCATTTCAGTGATTACTTTTCAGTGTAGTCGGCGGGCCGCAAAGTATGCGTCGAAAATTACTTATGTCTTAGTCGATAACGCGCGAGCAGGATACTTATGCATGCACTTTCAGAAAAAAAGAAAAAAATTTAAAACAAAGAAGGCGGGGTCGCGAACAAGCGACGTATGTTTTGTTCCTGTAACGTTTTTTTAAACAATTGTATTTTATTTACAATGGTGTCATGATGCAGTGTTTCCTTCAGAAAAATGCAAAGCGTGCAGTCAGCGGAGTATATCTAAAATATTTATGCGCTGGAGTGACGTTGATAAATTGATGTCAGCTGTAAGATGATAATTCTTTTGCGATGTCTGTCTTGTCTTCTTTGGAATCTGAAACTTTATTTTTTAAATTGTGTATGCTGGATGAAAATAACGTGTTTTTGAAACTCGATACTGTTCTTAAATGAACTGTAGGTTCAGACGATTTATAAGTATCAAATATCGACCATTTTTGATATCGAAAAGCGATATGCTTTGATCCAGGGGTCTTGTAGATCGGGAACCGTACAGGGGTTCATTTAAATAGTAGATCGCCCCTATGTGGGATATATAGCTGGGTGGGAGTTCAATACATAGCTTTTTCAATGTGTAGAGCGAAAAAGCTTAAAAAATAGGTGGAAAATAGCAAAAAATATATGTGTAAAATAGCTAAAAATATTTAGGTGTAGAAATGTAAAGATTGCATAAAATTGTTGAGAATGAGCAATTGAGCATCAAATAAGTGATTTGAATAAGGAAATTGGAGGAAAAAATCAGCGATTTTGGGTGAAGAAAAATTCGCTCAAATGTTGGGGGGGGGGGGTCATGACCAAAAAATTGCCACCCCCTACGGGCCCCAATTTGAACCCTTTGCGTGGGTGTGTGTGAACTTCATTTGTGTACCACTTTTACTTCATTTCCGAAGGTCTGCTGTGTCTAGGTTGAGGTTTGTCATGATAAAGCGTGTCTAAAAGTGTCCATTCTATTGACATGTTTTTTGTCAAAAATACGTCAGTTCTAAATATATTGTTGTTTTTTAATAATTGTATGTATTCAGAATAGGTACATATATATATAACCATGTGTGTAGCGGAAAATAGCGATTTTGAAGCTGAAAATTGGCAAAATGGAGCAAAATTTAGCAATTTTGAGTAACAATTGGGTAAACATCCTTCAAAATTAGCTCCACATAAATAGATAGCTGAGTGATTTGGGGTGCGGCATGGGATAGTAGCCAAAAAAATTGCCTCGGGTAGCTCACTGGCCGTTTATGGGGGGCTGATTTCCGTGCACAATTTTGTCAGGTGATTTGTATTCGTCAAAATACGGTAATATTTTTTGTATAGAGTGAAGTCCGATCGGTATATTTATGGCCATATGTTTTGTATGGTCACATAAACATTGTGTAGCCATGGAAAAGCATGAAAAGTGGTGATTTTTACTTCATAAATCAGTTTTCTTTGGACTTTGTATTTGTTTTTTGCCTCTCCGTAAGATTTTCCGTTTACTTTGAAAATGTGCATGCAGGGAAATCGAGCATTTCTTTTTTAGTATTAAAATTGTCCAATATGTTTCGAAATTTCTTTTGAAAATTGAATTAAAAACAAGTGAATTTATTAACGATGCTTCAGAAGAATTGTGGCATTTAAAATAAATACCGCATTTCCTCGAAATATCCCCAGCGGGTTTTTTTCTCGCCAGCAAATTTTGAGAGGTTTATTCAAGGGATGTTTTTGTTTCACCAGTAATTTTATGATATTCCAAATACTCAGACATATAAAAAATCTAATAATAACAAAGGTGTCTTATGATAATCCTACTTATAATCAAGATAATGAGGTATCACTTAAATACGTTCGCCACTTGTCTACTTGCGGGTTGGCTTGGATTGTTTTCTTCATTTCACCAACATTTTGTCACGTGCTCACATTTTATTGTCTTCCGCAAAGAATATACAATATTATTGTGTTTTTGTATTTATGTAAAAGTACATTAGTGTGAGTGATTGCGCTCGCGTCGGCACGATTCATAAAAATAATTATTATTAATTGAAAATGTTTTTACAGTGTGGCGTGTCTGTTCTGCACCTTGCAACCAGGCATGGTTATGAATAGTCAATGTACATACCTAGAGCATTTTCCATAAGAATTTTTTAATGGAAAATGCCCGTCCTTATTTTGGAGCTACTTTTCACAGGTTCTTAACACATTTGAACCTTCAGCTAAAGAATAAATGACCTTCTTACCACGTGTATAAATACCTACTTGCATCGATTATTACTCAGTTGTGAATCACAACTTGTGATGTATTTATACATTTTTACATTTTGCGCTGAAATCTGTCAAATCCAATTTGAAATATGTGTAAGGGATTTGTAACTTTTTCCTCACATGCTGGCGTTAATTCTGCAAGTTACTACAATCAATGACAAGAAAAATCGTGAATGGATGGAAAAAGCGATTTTCCAACTGGTCCGCTTGTTCGGTTCAACTGTTCAAACGAACCAATTTTTCAGACCGAGACCAGACATTTTTATCAGGACTAGATGGTCGTGATCGGCACTGGTATTTTTTATTCCGACTGGGGTGTCGGGTTTGGGATCGGAACCGCTACCACCCAGTCCTCTGAAATACATCAAAGATGTGATGTGATTTTCTCTCCTGACTTTCCTGACTCTCAAGTAAAGTGCTGGCAAATATACTTGAGCTTTTGAGAATTTTTTTAGATTACGGTTGTTTTCTCAGCCCTTGAGTGAAGGATGGGCAAGCCTACGTCTACAACTAAATATGATCTCGACCCCGAAACACGAACACTGATCGTGATCCCAAAAACTCAAAAAAACAATCCCGATTTCGAAAGACAATCTCGTTTGAACCGTTGCCCTTTTAAAAACAGACTTTTTTGAAAAATAGGTTGAAAAAAGCACTGGCCATACCTAGTGGGAACTCAAGTTTTCCCAAGCCAGGAAGCATTATATGAGTGACAATTTATTTTATAACCTTTTTTACATTCTTATTATTAAGTTTTTTTTGTAAAATAGCGTATTTAAAAAAGAGTCATTAAAAACATTGTTTGCATCCCTATACGAGACTGCCACCAGGGCTGTAGAGTGTCACAACTAGTGATGGAAAAGCGCCATGGCGTTAGCGCCAAAGGAAAAAGCGCCACGGCGCTTTTGGCGCTTGGCGGTGTTTTGCTGTGGCGCCACACCCATGAAAAGCGCTATGGTGCTTCTGGCGCTTGGCGCCATTGTCGCTGGCGCTGTTGTGCGGAAAAGCGCCATGGCGCTTGACTCCAAACTCCTTGCGCTTTTTCCATCACTAGTCACAACTTATTTGAAAACACGTATTTACGTCATTTTCCACATTAGAAAAAAACAATCAAGCCATATTTTAGTACCGCCCGTCTGGATAGTTGACACACATGTGGCATTTTATTTCTTTTATTATCGCTAGTTTCGTTATTATTCTATTATATTTAGCCATTATTGCAAGATGATTGAGTAATGTTGTATTTGTTTCTTTTTTGTTATGATTCATTTTAAATTATATTTACTATTTTTAAACAACATGTTATCGATGCCGTAATGCATTTAATTTAAGCAGGGGTCTCCTAGATTTTGATCCTCCGGGAGGTTGGATAGATAAAAAAGGGGGGTTGCGGGGCTTTTCAGCCAAGCGACATTTCAGCACTTTAAATTTATGCATGTATATGTATAATGTATCATCAGGTCCGCCGGCTGCACACTTTGAGGTGAAATCTACCATATTCCATCTGAATAAAACAAACCGAGTATATTCTTTTTCACATTTCAATAAAATGTACCGTAATACACCCGATAATAACCCTGAATATAATTTTTCTCATCACATCACATTGCTCTGGCTATGCTCGAATTTGGTGCACGATTTTCCTACTATTTTTATTCATCAAAATACGGTTATGACATTCACATATTTAACTTCTTTCCTAGAGTATGAAAGAGTTTGTACCGGCAATGTCTCTGGTTTCATGCAAAATGAATACCGACTCTCATGCATAGGAAAAATGTTCGACCGTCTGACATGACGAATGTTTATTACAGATACAGTTAACGCGGCTGATAAATTAATTTTTTTCTCCAGTATTTCGCAATAGATGTGCTGCTGTGGCTTTTGCGTCTAAATTAAGTTGTTGGGGTTTTTTTCAGTGAAGAATCAGACACAGGGGTCTCCTGGGGGGGGGCTGGGGGGGGGGGGGGGCTGCCCCCCTCAAATCGGCCAGCTATCTATCTATCCCGGAGACTGCTCAGCTATCTATCCATCCCGAGGCAAAATTTTTGGCTACTACCCCCAAAGACCCCCCCCCCCCCCCAATCGCTCAGCTATCTATCTATCTAGAGTGGTTTTTGCGAAATTCTGCCCCAATTTTTGCTCAAAATCACTAATTTTCGCACCTTTGTATACTTTCGGGATCGGGATTGGTTTTCGTAGATTTCGGGATCCGGATTGGGATTGGCTTTTTGAGATTTCGGGATCGGGACCACTAGATCCCGAATTTTTTTGGGTTTCGGAGTTTGAAGCGGTATTTTTACGTATGCGATGTACATAACAATAAGAGAGATTGTGAGGGGCGAAATGCGCGCTTGCGCGAAAATTGTTTGAAAACAACCTATTTACAAAATCGGTATAGAAAAGTGCCATTCTCGGCAATTTTTATGTCCGGCCCGGGAAGGGGGGCGCCCCCCCCCGCCCCCCTCCTGGCTACGCCACTGTCCACATATAGGGTTGGGACGATATATCGTATCGAATATCGGATATCGACTATTTTTTCATATCGAATATCGATATCGAAAATTTTGAAAAAATATCGAATATCGACCATTTTTTCGATATTTTCGATATTCTATACTCCCTATGCCTGACTTCAAATAAGCCAGGAATGGCACTATTAGAAGGCGATTTCATAAGCAATTTTAACAAATTTTGCGCGCAAGCGCGCACTATGTTCCCACATGACAGGTATTTTTGTTTCAGCACTTGCGGCAGCATCAAATCTTGTGCAAATGCTCTCTCAGATGTTCACATAAGAGTATATGTATGTTTAATAACTACTTACACCATGGAAACATCAATGGCACCATGGCATGGCACCTATAAATGGGGCTGGCACCTTTTCCTTACCACATCTGTCACATTTTTAAATCATTGTCTCATTTTGATCATTGTGTGCCATTTAAATTTGTATCATCTACTTTTCAGTAGATGATCAGTTGGGTTTGTGATCAAATGGAAATGCAATATGCCAAATGAGATATGCCCTGTTATACCAAAAGCAAAATATCGAAATATCGAAAATATCGCAATATCGATATCGAATATCGAGCATTTTTTAATATCGAATATCGAATATCGATATCGAGGGTCCATATCGTATCGATATCGAATATCGATTTTCTGAAAAAAATATCGAATATCGAATATCGATATCGAAAAGTCATATCGTCCCAACCCTATCCACATAGGTAGAGCTGGGCGATTTGGGGCTCCATTGTAACCCCCACGGCGGTCCGAATCTACACACCCGTTCAAACAACAGCATGAACTACATAAAAGCTGCGTGATAAACCTGGCGCCATTATGGCCATTTAGCAACTCTGTCCGTGTCAGCCCGATGTGCAGGGAATCAGTCAGTCAAACGGCAGCCGGCCGCTGAGACACATTTCCATGCGTCGAGCATGTGCACACTGCCCGGCCGCACGCTCGCATTTTTCTCAACAAAACGTTCCATTGACCCTACACGCTTCAGTTGACAATGACACCAAATGTCAACTGGTTCCCATCCCAATTCAAAGCTTGCTCACGAGTGACACTACGCATTGTTGCCTACAGTAATACTCCATGCAGACCTTGTATTTATTTACATTTCGACACACTGCAACATTGATTTCAACACAACAGCTTCATGTGCAACAAGATTCAGCACTTTTGCATTTGTACATCGTTCGTCGGCTCGTCAGCAAGTTTGAATTGGGATCGGAACCAGTTGACATTTGGTGTCGCTGTAAACTAATGTGTGTATGGGCCCACACGCTAGTTGACATTGACACCAAATGTCAACTGGTGCCGATCCCGATTCAAAGCTTGCTGACGAGCCGACGAATGACGTTCAAATGCAAGCTCATGCAAATGCAAATGAATTCGGAATGAAACCAGTTGACATTTGGTGTCGATGTCAACTAGCGTGTGGGGGGGGGGCCTATGGCCATTTTCGTTGACAAAAACATATCGTTCCAAAAATGATTTCAGGCGCGAAACGTGTCGGTTGTACTCGACTCCGCCTTAAAATATTGTTTTTGTGAAAATGCGTGCGTATCCAAAGTAAAAATCGTAAATACCAAGTATAGGCGGGTAAGACATAAGTAAATATATGCGGATGAATACTGTGCTGTCCGCCGAGTTTACGTATTTATACATTAATTAAGATATTCGAAGTGGCTGAACGAGGGTTTCGTGTATCGGGTTTGTGTCGTGTTTCGGGATCGGGGCTGATAATTCCCGACGTTTTCCATACTCTGGATCGGTATTGACACGGGTTATTTTTGCTGTCCATGTGGAAAAGTGACGGGAAAAGTGTTTCATTGTGAGTCGAGCGACAAGTAAAATTATAAAATACATGAAAATTTCTGATTCTGAATGAAAATATTGTTTCTGTATTCAACGGTAAAAATCCTTTGTGTCATGATGTTTATGAAAATATTGTTTTGGACAAGTGGCAATGAATATGTAATGTGGAATGTCACATAAAAAGCAAACCCAACCCAAGTATCCCGATCCCGACCATGGAAAATATAGTGGAAATGATAAAAAATTAAAAAATAACTTTTTGCACTGAGAAATGTGAATGTAAACGTCAAGTAAGTGTGCTTTTATGTCACTTATGCAATTAGAGAAAAAAACCTCATTACCAGAACTTTGACAAAAATCCCGATCCCGAAAACACACAAAAAACAATCCCGATCCCGTGACCCCAATCCTGATCCCGATTCGGAACATTCACAATACCAATCCCGATTCGGAACATTCAAAATACCAATCCCGATCCCGAAAAGTCAATCCCGTTTGAACCCTACTTACCTTACCACTTACCACTTTTCTTGGCACTTGTCAACTTGCGGAATTTTGCTTAGTTGTTGCTATCGGGTTCCAATTTCAATTGAACCCTGGCTGAAAGCATCTTTAGAAATCAGCAACAACTATGTGCACTTCGGTTTTTATGGCAGTTTCTCATTTGTGAAAGTATTTTCTTTTGGTTGCGTTGCGTTTGCGCAAATTTTCAATGTGTGCATGTTTTTATTTACGTTGGGAAATTGATTTTAGACATATTCAGTCTTTTTTTAATGGTGTTCTGGCTAATGGTTAAATAAATACTTTATAATTTATTCTTTTGTCATTCCCCCTCCTTAAGAGAATGATAAATATTTTACGTTAAAATTAAATGTCTTATTGGATTTGACCATTCGTACAAAAGATATATTGCGTGATCGAAATGTTTGTCAAGAATGCACTGCTCTGCAATTTTTGTTATCACTTTAAAGCCTATTTCATTTTCATATTTTCTATCATCTACTCATGCAAAATATTTTTACGTTTGCATTTGAATTTAACGTTCTACACGTGGCAAGCATAAATACGTCACTTTTTACAGTTGACAACAACTGAATTCTTGTTGGGCCCCCACACACTAGTTGACATCAACATTCGTGTCAACTTTATTCAACTACATTATGGTCAATTATGTGATTTCAACTTTCCTATGATATAGCTTAAGTTATTTTATATGGTGACACTTGATTTTGATTGTTTCTGCTGAGTGTGATGCTTAGAAATGATTTTTTGTTCTATTAAGTTGACATTCAGTTGACACAAATTTGCGATGTCAACTATGTGATGTGTGTGCGGGCCCATTCTGACCTAAATAGATTTCTGCGCATTTCCACGTTTTCTGCAATTCGGTGCCATTGGGTGCCTTGTGCGTTTTTTTGAATGAGTTTTTTATGATTGCTTTCAATTTTTCCGTTGAAGGAATTAACTTAAAATGGCATTTTTCAGCGATTTTGAACCCCTTCACACTTTTAGTGTTTTTTATATTTTCTATTTTTATTTTTTGAAAACTGTTTTCATATATAGGTATTTACATCAAAATTCGCACAAGAAAACAATATCTCGCAATTTACCATTATTTCACACAATTTTGTCATCTTCTACAGATAATGTGCACCATTAAAATATTGATATTAAAATTCTACAAAACTACTTACAAAGTTATAAATGCGTTTACACCATGACATCAATAATACCAATAAATATCTCCGACATTTTCGGGAATTACTCCAATGATTCCACTCTACCGGAATTCAATTGCAATTTGGTGACCCACAATTGGCTAGAAGCCAAATTAATTCTAATTTCCGGTTTCGGTACGCTAGTTACGGTATTCGGAATATTCGGTAACCTCACCACGGCTATAATATTAACCAGACCTTCGATGAGGTCGCCGAATAATTTATTTCTTACCGCACTGGCTATATACGACACTTGCGTTCTAGTCACGGCGTTCATGATCTACTCCATGGAATATATCATAGAGTATTTGCAAAGCTACCATTTTTACATCGCCTGGTTGACTTATCTGCGGTTTATGTTCGCTCTGTCGCACATATCGCAAACGGGTAGCGTTTATACCACTGTCGCGGTGACTATAGAGCGCTTTTTGGCTGTGGTGGTCCCCAAATATGGCAGGTGGGTGCTTTTTTATTTTTTAGGGTTTAGTTCTGACCCTTCGCACGCCAGATTACAAATGCATGTTTGGATGCTCAATGGACGTGCATATCCGCTCTACATGTAGATCCGCTGGACACGTAGCAGGGGGTACATGTGAACTGGGCTGAGTTGATTTCGATTTGCAGGGGTAGGAAAGCCCAAACCGCCCATCTATCTATCTATCTATCTTTTCCGGAGGCTGCTCAGCTATCTATCTATCCCGGAAGCAATTTTTTTGGCTACTATCCCCTGAACCCCCCAATCGTCCAGCTATCTAGCTTCTGGTACGATTTTTGAGAAATTTTACACTAATTTTCACCCAAAATCGCTAATTCCCATACCTTTTATAGTTTTTCACCTTCATAATCCTAATTCATGTTCCTTATTCCTAGTTTCAGCCATTTTTCAAATTCTTTTAGCGATTTTTCTCCCTTTTCTCCCTTCTACACCTTGAAAAAGCCTATATATTGAACCCTCGCCAACCCCCCCCCCCCAACCCTCGCCAACCCCCCCCCCCACAAAATTTTTTTTTTCAGCTGTCTATCCAACCTAGGGTTTCAAGGTCCGTCTTCAGCTTTCCGCAGGCAAAATTTTTTCCGTTGTCCAGCTTCTAAGATTTCCGTTTTCTGGCAAGTGCAAAATTTTGTCTGTTTCCGTTTTCCGTGAAAAAATACTGTTGACACCCTAATCCGACCCCCGAGGGTCAAAACCTAGAATACCCCTGGCCAAAATTTTTGCCTCAACATAGATAGATAGCAAGCTGTGCGGCCTCCGGGAAAAATAGCTGACTGACCCCCCCCCCCCTTTTTGCGGAAACCATACAATGTGCGGGGGGAGGGTCCTTGGATTAATACAATTGAGGCGTCCAATTCTAAAAGTCGACAAGTCCAAAATATGAAAATTTTGAGTTAGACCCGGAAACGTCATCTGGGGCTACTCCCGCACATTTTTCATAATTTTCCATAAATTTTTTGACCTCACATGCCCATGTGGCAAAGTGCCAAATTTGACATATTTGGGAAAAATGAAAAAATTTGGGCAAGAAGTCGACAAGTCCACTTAGTTGGGCTAAAAGTCGACAAGTCCATCCTTCGTTTCCTTTTTTGTTGGGACCAGTCCACCAGACTCAAAATCGCATTTTGTGGACTTGTCGACTTTTAGAATTAGACGCCTCAATTATACATAATTTTTCATTCAAAATTTCGGCTCCTCCCATTTTTAGAGTAGTATGTACAAAACACGGTGCTGCGACGGCAATTCTCTTGGTGACATGTTTTGCGATCATGTTTAATTGCACAAAGTTTTTCGAACTCGATGTCTTGCACAATCCCAACTGCCCCGACGGCACCTGGGGCTTGTATGAGTTGCAGGTTTGTAGTAGTGAAAATGTTTGTCTGTTTTATCTTGTTTTGGTTTCGGAAACCGGTTACTTTACTCTGACATTGGATTTTGTGACAGTTTTGCAAGTGCTAAATGGACAAAAAAGTGGCAAGTGGCGTGTAAATTTCTAAGTGGTGATTAAATTTATGAGTAACAAGTAAATTTATCAATACATGTACTTGTTAGTTACAAGTTTACTTGTTACTTTGATATTGACTTCTCACTTGGCTTACCACTAACGATGGCAACCACTCTGGAAAAGTGTTTAAATGTTCAAGTATTTTTTTCTGAAATGACGTTTCTAATTTTTCTAAAAATAGTTTTCAAATTTTTTAATTTAGTTTCAAATTTTTTGCTGTACTTCAAACATGTTGCCTACTTTTTTTTAATTTTTGGATTTTTTTAAACAAATAACATTATTTTCAAATTTTTTCTCTTAAATTTCTGATAAATTCTTATGTTATCGGGCTTCTGCAGAGATTTGGATCTTTTCACCATGAATGGATCACCACGGAATTGCATTTTCATATAGTCTTTGCATTTTACATGTATTTTCAATGAAAATTCGAAAATTCAAAAACAAACCAATTCAGACAAAGGCAATTCAGACAATTTACCCAGTCTCATTGGAACCATACGAAAGAAATATTTTTAATATGTAGTTTTTCACCATTTTCCAGCCTGGCGCGCTAGCAATGAGCCATTATTATCAAGTTGTCTACACTCTGTATCTGAGCAATGCAGTAATGGTATTTCTGCCATTTATTTCACTATTGGTTGGAAACACTGCAATCGCCTTGACAATTAGGAGAAGCATGAAAAAATTAAGGTTTATTTTTTGTTTTTGTTTTATTTGAGCTCTTGAAAGTTGATTTTGATTTGAATACTACTGTGAGAGGACATTTTAAAGTTTTAATAGTTAGTTGTTTGGGGCATTTCTGGCAACTTTATGTCCGATGTGCTATTATATAAACACCTTCCCGATCAAGTCCGGCCCCTCATTTTTTATTTTACTTCTGACGTCCTATCTCCAGTTCTAGGACGTGCCAGAAGCTGAAACTTGGGGTAGTTATTGGCGCAACGCCCCTCTACTTCGCTTGTATTGGAGGGGTCGCGGCGATTATCAATCACTTTGGTGTTAAAACAACACAAAAGTGTTTTGTTTTTTTAATTCGATTGCCTGCTGGACCTGTGTGGGACAGTAATGTTTTGATAAATTTTAAATGCTGCACCCAACACTGTGGTGAGTTGCCAAAAACCGCCTGGCCAGTGTAAAGTATGGGATGGGTGTTGGCGACACATCCCCAATCTTGTAGATTTTTACCCCTCCCACAGCTGGAGATACAGCACCCGCAGTGCAAGAAATCAGTGGGGGCCGGACCTAGGGTTGGAAAAAAAACGTTTTTTTTTTTCTCGATGTTTTTTTTTAAAAAATAACGTTTTTTTTAATAAAAAACGTTTTTTTTTAAAAGCTCCCAGATATGACCTTGTGTCAACATATATAGGTATATCAGACAGTTGCAATACTCTGTGATGTTATATATGACCATATAATGGCTGTTGAGGCATGGGATAGCATTATAAGTGGTGATTTGTGTCAAAAATATCCATTTTTTGTCGACATATCGTTCGTATATCGCCTTATAGTCGAATGTTCGTGACTTCAGGTAAAGTTTCGCACGGAATAGTGATGAAACAAGGTTAAAAAAGGAGGTTGTTACTTTGGGAGTGATGCTACACACTGTGGAGGTACATGGAAGCACATTACCTCAATATTATATAACTACAGCAACATATGACGGCTTATTAACCCATGGTAGCACATAGAAATGGATACTTTGATACTAAAAATGCCACAAAACCAATGAAAACGACCACCAATGTCAATTTGTGTGTGAAATTGCGCGCTTGCGCGCAAAAATTTTGCAAAATACCTAGTGCTTAGTACTAAAAATTTTGGTCGATGTTTTTTTTTAAAAAAAAACATTTCGGACGTCATGTTTTTTTTTAAAAAAAAACGTTTTTTTTTAATAAAAAACGTTTTAAAAAAAACATCGGCCAACCCTAGCCGGACCTGTGTGTGACACTAAAAAGCCACGAAATTTTTTGCACTTAGGGTCACCCACCCTGTAGGGGGTCGCCGCGACCCCTCCAAGTCATGCAAAGTAGAGGGGGGTTGCGCCAATATCTACCCCAAGTTTCAGCTTCTGGCGCATCCTAGAACTGGAGATAGGACGTCAGAAGTAAAATAAAAAATGGGGGGCCGGACTTGATCGGGAAGGTGTTTGGTATGTTGATTCAGTAGAGGCTTGAGTGAGCCAATTTACCTTACCATTAAGTACTGGAATGGTAAGTACTGACAATATCTATATAAAAATTTGACACTGCCAATTTTGTATTGTGAGTGTTGGTTAACTGGTTAATGTGACTATGTGAGATTCAATACTGTTTGCATTGGCACAAACAATTTCCCACGATAATCTCGTCCATATCCTTACACAAAATGTCATCAAAAAATTTATTCACATCTCTACCTTTTCAAACAACTTTATCAAATTTCAGATGGGCTGAGCGCATTTCCCGACACTCAGAACTTAAAGAAAAATCACGGGATGCTACCCATGTGCTCATAGTAATTGTGTTCATATTTCTAGTGTGCAACTTTTGGGGCTTTGTCCTGGCACTTTTGGAACGCACCGTTGGCCAAGAAGTTTTATACAGAGAATACACTAAATTCTATGCATTCAGCAGAGAATCTATCAATTTTCTAGCCATCGTTAATTCCAGCATCAATTTTGTTATCTACTGCATTTTTGGCAAGGATTTTCGCAAGGAATTAGTCCTTGTCTATGGATGTGGTGCTGGGGGCTGTGCAGTATTTGTTCCAGAAATGTCGGACACCTTCCATAATTGGGCAAAGAAGGTGAAATGGGCCAATCAGCTGAAGAAAGGCTCAGTTGATGGAAATGGTGATTCAGATTCAGAGTTGGGAGTCAGTCATTTTGGGTTGAGAAAGTTTACAGTCAATTTTGCGCTGGCTGCTGGCACTGGAAGAAATCAAGGGAACAGCAGTAATGGCAAAGTGGGCAAAGTTTGCAAACAACAGCAAAATGGGATCAAGTCACGTGTGCGTGGAAAAGATCGGCATAAAAATACTGACTTTTTACATCTAGGTTCACCAATACCACAACTGAATTCACCATCTGAATTTGAGTTGACTGAAAGCAATTCTATGTCAATGCCACACATTGGCACCTCAAAAGCAAGGAAAATGTCCAATCACAGTGGCAGTATTAATGGACAATTGCCACATTATGGCACTGTTGTATCTCAGTTGAAATTGAGTGATACCACCACAAGTGTGAATTTACCTGCTAATACACCTTCAGTTGATTCAATTATAACATCTTCAATAATGGCATTACCTGAAAGTACAATTCGTGTTGGTATACAAGTAGGAAATGATGTCCATTTTGAGATGCCTGAAGTTTTGTTGCATAATTCTGGTCAGAGTGATATTAGTGCTCATGGTTCAGTTATTCTATACAAAATGGATGCAAAACGGTTAAGAGCTGTGAATAATTGTTCTGTCATTTCTGATGCTGGAAATAGTGATAGTGAAATTGATGATGTGCTGTATGTCTGATGGGATTTCTATTGCATTTATTTTGTCTACATTTATTTGTTGACATTCATGTTATTCTGGTCATTAAAACTTCTCATTCTGGGGCCAATTCTATGAGTGTACATGTTACAGAGAAGTGGTAACTGATAAGTTATGATAAGTGACCACATATGTTGTAATAAAGTGACAAAACTATAAGTTAAATTTTAAAATCTATGGATGAAAATGTATTTACTTGCAATTCGACTTACTGCTTATCACTACTTTCCTATTACCACATTTATTGTCCACTTGAAGAATGTGCCCAAGACCATATTTTCATAAAGATCATTCCATTCTCAATCTTGCCTCTCCATTGAATACCAAAAACCTTCTCAAAGCTGATTATGTCATATTACTCCCATTTAATAATGATCACACCTTAAATAATTTTTATATCTAACTCAATCACTACATGCCTTCACAAATCCACTCTACACATGAAATGAGCCACATAAAAACAGCATAGCGATGTGTATATCAAAATACACATAAATATGAATGGGTCAACTGAAAATTTTGTCAACACTTGTCCCCGGTGCTAAACATTTGAACTGTAGTGGTTGTTTTTCATGTTGAGATGTTCAAACCAGATATGATTCATCTTCTTAAAAAAGACACTCAAACCAGTTAAGAAGTGGCAAAATCAATTTCCTGTAATTTTTTTACACAAGAAAAACATAATTCTCATTGACATAACTTCCTAATCAGGCGAAGTAAAAACACTGTTGCGTCAATTATTGGATGGAGTGCATCATTTACATGACAATTGGATTTTGCACAGGGATTTGAAAACTTCGAATTTGTTACTGAGTCACAGAGGAATTTTGAAGGTTTGAATTTTTTTATTTTTTTTATTTACATATGTATTGTATATAGATCCGATGTTTTTTAAGTGTTTTATTTTTGAAGAAAATGTTTGTTTTTTTAAACAACATGGGTATCGAAACCGATTTTTCTTAAAACATCAGCCAAATTTTTTTATGTGAAAGCTTCCATTTGTTCATGCTATTTATTGTGTCATAATAAGCTGTGATATTTTAGTGTATATAATGGGCCCACACACGCTAGTTGACATCGAACACCAAATGTCAACTGGTGCCGATCCCGATTCAAAGCTTGCTGACGAGTGGACGAATGACTTTCAAATGCAATCTTTGAATTAGGAACGGAACCAGTTGACATTTGGTGTCGATGTCAACTAGCGTGTGTGGGGCCAATACCCAGCCAATGTGCTCCCAATCACTGTCAATATATTAGTCTTCTATTGTGCCTACACACACTAGTTTTCACCGTGACTTACACCGTCACCGTCGTCACCGACTTACCGTCACCGTACAATAAGAGCAGGCTGTATGTTGCCATGTCGCTATTTCAGTTTTCACTGAAGTCACGGTGAAAACTAGTGTGTAGGGCCATTGTAACCTAATTGAGACACTATTCCATGCCCAACTTCGTCATAGATGTTTGACAAAAAACGATATACCTATACAATAAGTCGACTTAAAACGGATGTTTTTGACAGAAATCACCACTTAAAACTACCCTAAAACCGGAAAAAATCCCCACTCCAAAAAAAAAACAACCCCATCTAACCCCCCCCCCCCCCCCCGACCTCAGATTGGCGATTTCGGTCTAGCGCGCGAATATGGGTCCCCCCTAAAACCGTACACGGCGGTGGTGGTCACGCTGTGGTACCGGGCGCCGGAGCTGTTGTTGGGCACCAAGTTGTACAGCACGCCGGTCGACATGTGGAGCGTGGGCGTGATTTTGGCAGAGTTTTTGACATTGAAACCTTTGATTCAGGCTAAGGGGGAGGTTGATGCGATAAATAGGATTTTTAAGGTTCTTTTTTTTGCTGGTGTGGGTTTTTTATATGGTTAAGTTTGAGATATTCTGGCTTGAGAAGGCGGGTTTTTGTTTTATTGCCCCGCAAGTGAAATGATTCTGCATAATTGCTTTTACAAATGTATCAGCAACAAGCTGGTAGAAATGTTTATTATCAGAATCTGCCTGCTATTTTACTGTATGGCGGAAATGTTTTGTTTTTTTACCTTCTGGCATCGTAAAATCTTTAGGTTTCCAAGATTTTTGTTCAAACAAAAAATTTTTATATAAATTTCCACACAAAATGCACTGAACCATTCTTGTTTACAGCTTCTCGGCACGCCAAACACGGACATTTGGCCGGAATATGCAGATATGCCGGCTGTGAAAAAGACTACTTTGCCCAGTTTCCCATACAATCAATTGAGGAAGGTATTTGATAATACTCTTTCCCAGACCGGATTTGAACTTTTAAATCGGTAAGGATGCTTGAATTTTCACTGTCCATCGCACTTTTTAGACGGATAAGTGACTATCAAGGCTAAAAAAACTGCCAAAGTAAGTAAGCGAGTAAAATGAAAGAATGTTATATATCTTTCATGACATTTGACGTTTTACAGGGTCTGGGATTGGTACCAGAAGTCGGTGTAAAGTGAACGATGTCAGATGAATGTGTCAAATATCACGTGAAATTTCCAGTACGGTCTATAAAATAAAAATAGTAATTGTCAATTAACATAATCTGTCAATTGACAAACATTTATGTGCTACAAATGACATTTTTACATTGCATAGGCCTACCCGAACCCTCTAGAATGTTATATAAAGTGTCAAATTACTTGTTATAATAAAAATATGGGTGCACTTACGCAACATTCTACCGTTGTGTGCACGGGAAACGGGGCTCACACCGATCTGAGTCCGTGGCACACCGAAGGTAATTGTGCAGTTGGGGTTCAGCTGGATTGGCATGGGGACCTTGGGCAAGAGGCGAAGCTAAGTCCACTAAGCCAACGACCAGAGGAGATTTGCATTTGTGATGTGGTGTGGTTGTGTTTATCGCTGGTGACACAGGTCTCAAAGTCTAGCATCTCATATTCATAGAAGGGGACATGAACAATGAGGGAAATGAGTCAATGACATTAACTGACTTAAACACCCAAGTATACAGAATGGCTGAAACATGAAGTTTAGAGGTTCAGACCAATCACTCAAAACTTATACAACAGTAGGAATGCAAGTCTATAGAATATAGTGAATTGTAACTACAACACTACTCTGTGTGAATCAATCAGAATCAATCTAAGGCACACTAGAAAATCCCATCCGAAATGGCATCAATTCAAAAACTTCTCGTTTTTTTAATTACCCCGTTTTTTGAAATTACCCCCCCCCCCCAGTTTCCTGACGTACAACCCTGCGCGGCGCATCACCGCTCTGGACGCGCTCGGCCACGCCTGGTTCAAGGAGGAGCCCAGACCCACCCCGTCGGAGATGTTCCCCACCTGGCCGGCCAAAAGCGAACAGGGGGGTGCCCAAGGCAAATTGCACTCGGTTCGTTGATTGGGGGGGGGTATTGTTTGTTTGTTGTTTTCAGGGGTCCGGTAAGGACATACCTGAAGTACCGTATTACCTCGAATTAACCCCCCCCCTTGAATTAACCCCCCCTCGAAATACCCCCCCTAAATTTCGGCTGAGGAAATAATAACCCCCCCCCTCGAAATACCCCCCCCCTAAATATGAGTGTAACGTGAACGTACATGACAAATACCGCAGTTTGTGATCTGTACAATGCAGAAAACACGTTAAAACTGATGATTAAGTGACGTGAGGGAAGGGTTTATGTGTATATACAGTTTTATATGCCTACAAACACATACAAATCTATGTAATAGTTCGATTTTTCTACGTCTGCGTATGTGGAATTTCCGAAAATTTCTGGCGTAATAATAGACCCCCCTCGAATAAACCCCCCCTCGAATTATCCCCCCCTCAAATTTTGCTGGCGAAATAATAAACCCCCTGGGGGTATTTTGAGGTAATACGGTATATCGTATTTAGTACCTGAGAATGGTTCCAAAAACACTTCCGTATTACCTCGAATTATCCCCCCTTGAATTAACCTCCCCCCCCCCCTCAAAATGGGCTGGGGAAATAATAAACATCCCTTGAATAAACGACCCTCGAATTGACCCTCCCCCCTCAAAATGGGCTGGGGAAATAATGATTCCCCATTGAATTAACCCCCCTCGAATTTACCCCCCCCCCCAATTTTGCTGGCGTAATAACAAACCCCCATGGGGGTATTTCGAGGTAATGCGGTTTCTATATTTTTGATCAATTAATTCTCTGTATTCGTTTCTTCAAAGCGGTGTATCGGCTCGCCGGAATATCTGTCGATTTCAACCCCATTAAGTCATTGGTTGATGTTTCTAGTTTTCTCACTGCAATGCACGCCGATTATAAAACACAAGTTTAACGACGATGTTGTTTTAAAAAATCAACAAAAAAATTTAAACTTGCCACAGGTGGGACAAAAACTGCACGCGGCAGCGGCTAAGGCGGCTGCGGGGGGCGCCGCGGGGCAAAAAGGTCAAATTGGCAAGGGCGCTGACACCAAGGGAGAGAAGGTAATCATTGTTGTTGTTGTTTTGGGGGGGGGGGGTTGTATTTTCTTTTCTGTTGCTAGCAATTTTACAAGTTTACAATTGACAGAACTACAACCGACTTGATTTGACAATAAAACGTAAATGTGGTAATTTTGCATGTTATGTATTTATTGAGTGTTAATTGTATCGTATTGATCTTTAACAAAAAAATTTACAAAAATAAATGTTCAGGCATCTCCAAAGGACGAGAAAAACAAAGATCTTCTGAGCGCGCTGAAAGTGCAGCCCGGTCAGGCGGCGCAGGGATTCAGTTTGAAATTTGATGCACCAAAATTTAGGTGAAAGATCGTTGTAAATTGGCTATTGCACGTGATTTAGCGTTGTTTTTATGATGACTTCAAGTGAGTGGATGTTTTGTGGAATTGAGAATTAATTGCCGACATGTTGAGTAAAATCTCTATTTTCTCAACTTTTTCATCTATTATGTAGAGAAATCATAAAAATTCGACAATTTTCGCGACAATTTTGCTTCTACCGCATTTTCCTCGAAATACCCCCTCAAAATGGACACTATGAATTTATTAGCCCCCGTCGAAAAATCTCCCTCCGACAATAGGTAAAATAAATGAAAAAAAGGTAAAATACGGTTTGTGATACGTTAGAACCTGTTTTATACCATCTATATACCTCTATAAACGTATAGACTCTTATAAACTGCCGGACGAAAATATTGAGAAATCGTGCTTTTAATTTTTGACGGTTTTTTCCTACCCCCACAATAACTTTGTAGCGGCGCCAACCGCATCAAAATGTAGCCCTAACATTTCTCTACAGGAACCCCCGGGGGGACCCCTGTAGCTGCTTTGACGCGGCCGCAGGGGCGCCTCCCGTAAAAAAATTTCATTTTTGGTGTGGTCAAAAAAAATGAGAAATCCAAACCCATTTTTTTGCGCCCTTTACACGCGATGTGTAAAGAGCGCAATATGTTGCGATTTGGATATTCCTGTACAGAAATGCACGGGCTATCATTTGATACGGCTCGCGATGTTTGTATCATGAAATTTTTGGGGTAAATTTGACTTCTAAAGTTATCGCCGTTTTCGGTCAGTTTTTCGCGATTTTGACACCATTTTGTTGAGTGCCAGCCTGAATCTGCATGGAGGGGCATGAAAATTAAACGAAAGATGCACAAAACTATGGCGCATCTTTCTACACGCTCCAAATTCCACAAAACCCCCCTAGAAAAAAGTTGTATATGAACACAAAAAAAATTTTTGTTGTCCAAAAAGACATTCAGGTTCAGGTGGCCCTGGCAGTGCTCCTGCAGCAGCAGACGGGCCCACGCCATGCGCTCACGGTTCTGGTGATCCTCAAGAACAACTCTGCGTGGGCCACGAGGGATGGGAAGCCCCTCGTGGCCATGTAGCGCGCAGGGACCTCAGACTGACGCGGCGCCGAAAAAGTTATTTTGAGTGTTCAAATAAAACTTTTTTTGAGGGTTGTTTTGGGGAATTTGGAGCGTGTAGAAAGATGCGCCATGTTTTTCTGCATCCTTCATTCAATTTTCGCTCCCCTCCATGCAGATTCAAGCTGGCACTCGACAAAATGGCGTCAAAATCGCTAAAAACCGACCAAAAATACATCAATCTTCGCAGTCAAATTTACCCAAAAAAGATTAGGATACAAGCATCGCCAGCCATCTCAAACGAAAGCCCGGGCATTTCTGTACAGGAATATCCAAACGACATCCTCTTGCGCTCTTTACACAACGCGTGTAAAGAGTGCAAAAAAAATGGGTTTGGATTTCTCATTTTTTTTGACCACCCCAAAAATGAAATTTTTTTACGGGAGGCGCCCCTGCGGCCGCGTCAAAGCAGCTAAAGGGGTCCCCCTGGGGGTTCCTGTAGAGAAATGTTAGGGCTACGTTTTGATGCGGGTGGCCCCCAAAAAAATTACTCTGGGGGGGAATAAAAATCGATTGAAATTTTAAAACGCGATTTCTCAATATTTTCGTCCGGCAGTTTAAATACATACTGATTATTGTTGTATTTTTCAACGTCTGCATACGTTACAGCCAACAAATTAGTACTGGGAGTTCAAAAATTCTGGCGAAACAATAACCCCGCCCCCTCGTTTAACCCCCCCCCCCCCCCTCAAAATTCTCACTGTGAAACAATGGCGCTCCACACGCTGGAAAACACTGGAATGTCAACTGGTATTGGAGTCAACTCATTTTAGCTGAATTTAAGTAGCAGGATTATTTTCAAGTGCTTATATGTGGCAATGTGGAAGAGGAATCAATATTGCCATGTGCATTTGAACATGGTTTCGCAACCCATAAACGAAAATCTTGATGAAAACCATTCGACCAGTTGACATTGGGATGTCAACTGCACCAACCGGTTTTCATCAAGATTTCAATTTATGGGTTGCGAAATCATGTTCAAATGCACTTGACTACCGTATTACCTCGAATTATCCCCCCCCCCTTGAATTAACCCCCCCCCCCTCGAATTAACCCCCCCCCTCAAAATGAGCTGGGGAAATAATAAACCCCCCCTCGAAATACCCCCCCCCTTCGGAATGATGTACGTCATGTACATAATAAATACGTCATGTATGCAATGTACATGATGTATATTACTGTTAATTTGCATTCCAGCTACACATAGACTTAGTTTGTGTAGCTATCTACGTTTTTATGTCCAAATATATCCTGTTTGGACACATTTATTACCTGTTTTGGGTATGTAAATGCCTACTATTTACTACGATTCTTACGAAAAGTTCTGACGAAATAATAAACCCCCCCCCCTCGAATTAACCCCCCCTCAAATTTTGCTGGCGAAATAATAAACCCCCATGGGGGTATTTCGAGGTAATACGGTATATTGATTCCGTTTCGACATTGCCGCATGTGCACTTGAAATTGTCATGCAACCAAAATTTGAGCTAAAATCGAGTTGACACTGAAACCAGTTGACATTCCAGCGTGTGGAGCGCCAATCACCCCCGAAGGGTATTTCGACGAAATTCGGTAATTCAAGTTTAACTGCACGCACGCAATCATTTCACAAACTCTCCGGTGGTAAGTGATTGGCGCCGTTTATTTCGCTACTTTACTATGCCACCAAAAACTTCAAAAGCCATTTCAAAACAGCGCGTGCCAGCCGAAACTGACAAATACACTGCTAGTGGTGGAAAAGCGCCATGTTTTCAGTGTGCATACAACTAACTGCACGTTCAGTGCACGGGCAGGAAGCGTCACTTAAATACCACTTCTTCTTTATTTTTCTTTGATTTTAATTTTTTTTTTCCGTCAAAAAATATTTACCGTAAATTTTTACTTTCAAAAAAATCCATTTATTAAGTTATAAACATTGATCATACCACACAACACAATACATTGATCAGCGAATACAACAACAAAGGTTCCAAAGTTCACCCGCTATCGAAATGTAATAGGTACTTCAATAAAAAGCTACTACAATTACCGTAAATCCTCGAATAAGTCCCCCCTCGAATAAGTCCCCCCCTCGAATAACTCCCCCCTGTAAACTGACTGAGGAAAAAATAACTCCCCCCCTCGAATAACTCCCCCCTCTTTTATGGGTGGGAACGAAGTCCGCGTATAAAAAAATATATGTATGTATATATGTTCATTAAAAGCATTCATTATTTTGCAGTTTTTGCACACTAGCATTGATTTTATTGCGTGAATTACGGGATTTCTATTCTGGCTCACACTTTATGCAGCCTACTTGACTCCATTCAGATGATATACTGATCAAGTATTTTACTCAATCTTCCGACGAAAAAAAAACTCCCCCCCTCGAATAAGTCCCCCTCAAAAAATCCTGAGGAAAAAATAACTCCCCCGGGGACTTATTCGAGGATTTACGGTAGATCGACTTTCACAACGAATAAACGAAATAAATATTATTGAATATTACCGTATTACCTCTAATACCTCCTATTAATTTCGCCACTTTTTGCCTGCAACTACAATAAGAAAGTGCCGCTTAGGGATGCACACTATTCCTGTCGCCACATTTTGCAAAGATTCGACTAACGGTAAACCCTAGTAGTTATAACGTATTTACATTTACTCGAAAAATACCTAAATATACTTCAGTACTGTTTACGTTTTCTTTAAAAAAACCACATGTACTCTCTTTTACATATACTTAATGAAAGTACTCGAGTACGTATTTGTGATAGGCTTTTTCAAGGCATAGAACAGAAAATACCGCAAATCCTTGAATAAGACCCCCTCGAATAACTCCCCCTCAAATAACTCCCCCTTGGATACCCCCCCCCCGTTGGCGTGGTCAGGAAACATAACTCCCCCATGAATAACTTCCCCCTCTTGAATAACTCCGCCCGTCTGGATGAAAAGGATAGAATACAAAAATACAAAAAAATGACCAAATACATTATGTTTACGCAGTGAATCAGTACTTTTTTGTCGTTATTAGACGGTTAAATACGGAATAAAATGAGTTGACAGACTGCATCTATAGAATGCATTAAGTCCGAGTTTTCTGAGGTAAAAATACCCCCTCGAATAACTCCCCCTTGAATAACTTCCCCTCAAATCTTCTAACGACTAAATAACACCCCAGAAAACTGGATTCGAGGATTTATGGTGGCCAAAAATGTATATATATATTCACACTATAAAACTCACACATCTCTTATTAGAGGTCAGTGGGCACCTTCTATTGTAGCGTATGCCTACTAAATGTCGAAGGTGTTACGGTAAATAACTTACGAAAAATTAACCGCGCTATAAAAATCAATATTATCTATTTCCAGTTCCATCCTTTGAACCAGGCGTTCGAATTGTAAACCGAAATACCATAAACTGGCCGTTTGCGTTCTGCGTTTTCAACGGTGGTTTTTTGAAAAAGGGTAGAGTTTTTTAACAAGATGTTAGATGTTTATGCAATAAATTAATTATGGTTTGATAAAAATTCTGAAAATTGTACTTCCATTAATTTTACGAAAAATTGCACAACTCTAAAATTAGCTTTGAATGGCGTTTGAGCTTACTGTAATTAGGTATAAGTCAGCTATAGTTGACGGAGTGTAAAAATAACTTATTTCAGTAAACTCAAATGCTTTTCAAGCTGTTTTACGGGTTAACTGTAAAAATTTTATCATTAAATTAGTGTGTGCAGCGACAAAATATAAAAACCCACCATATCCATTTGACGGGTACTTTGTTTCTGCTAGCGTCCCGGCATATGAACGTGTGTCTTTTTTCTCTGAAACCGGACTGAAAGTAGGCATTGGTTTGGTGTGGGTGAAATTAAACAGGAATATTAACATGTAAATTGCGGGTAGATAATTTGATCCATTTGTAGCCGTTTTGTAAATATTCATGTTTTACAAATCTAATATTTAGATTATGGTAAATAGTGTTAATTACAAGAAGTTTCTGGGCGGTGAGGTAAAATGTTATTTGTTGAAATTTGAACGAAATTTTTTGTATCGGCAGATTCCGCGCGATATCGAAAAGAGTATAAATTGGTGGAAGCTTTTAAGATACAGGAATTGTGCTACTAATACTAGGTAGTTTTCAAAAACAGCCGTTTTGTACGACATGCTTTTTTCCAATCCCTAAAATGTGTGATTGTGAGAAAAAGAAATACCTCAACGCAATTAAATCTCAGAAGGTTCCAGTAAAAGGAAACACTTAAAGGAAAGGCATTTATACAACCCAATTATACTATCCAATGTAGTGCCTTTACACCTTGCACCATAGCTGTTAAGATGTATTTACGTTTACTCGAAAAAATACTTATACCTACTCGATTACTGAGAAAATGTAAACGTTTCCTCTTAAAAAATAACCTGCACTTGCTTATACGTATACTTTTTGAAAATACTCCAAGAAAGCGTATTCCTGGTAGACTTTTATAAAGGATTTTTCAATGAATAGAAGGGAAAAAGAAAAAAAAAGGATAACAAGAAGAAGATAGCCTAAAATGGACATCCATAAAAACGCATAAAAGCACTACATATGGAAAAATAACACAAATATCCAAAAATTGCTGAAAAAGACAAAAAAAAACATTAACGTATTCAAAACGATAATATATTGTCATATTTTCACAAGAATTGCATGCTCAACAATCATTGGCACGCTTCCAACGTGAGATATTAATAAGTTCCAGTACAGGGTATCAAGTCCGCCCAGTGTAACATGCCAACGATGGGTGAGCTCTCAAAATAAAAACACTTTCTGTATTTTGAGTTTTTCAAAAATGAATATCTGTGTTTTGAGTTTTTTTCACAAAAAAAACTTGAGTTTCTGTGTTTTATTTCTGTTTTTTTTTTAAACTTGAGTTTTTTGAGGAAAACTCAAGTTTTTTTTTTGGTAAAAACCAGAGTTGTTAAAATACCGGTATTTTTGGAAAGCGTAAGCGTAAGCGTAAATACACTTTCCAAATTTTGAGTGTGGATACTGTAAGCGTAAGGTATTTTTAAAATACCTAGGAAAGCGTTAAAAAAAGCGTAAGCGTAAAATTGTTTTATGAAGTGGTCTTGCTGTTGAGCAGTCTAGTAGGGGGATTGTGGGTTCCTCAAATAAAATGCCCAATCTCAACTTTTTATCCCAGAGGTTGCTCAGCTATCGATCCTCCTGAGGCTCAGCTACCTATTGATTCCCAGAAACCCCAGACACTCAGCCACACCCCCCCCCCCAGAAAATGCTTCACCTTCTAACTCAGACTAAGTCCTGTCGACGGTGAAAAAATCGTCGTCGTAATCCTAAATTGGCCCCAATATTCCTAATATAAAGCTACGCTTGACAGCACAAATTTCACCTGACATTTGTGTTTCAAGACATTTTTTACCTGTGCCGCTATGTTCAGTGCGTTATTGCACGCACGCAGTCATTTTTTTAGTACGCCTCCTCGTTCGCTTCTCGTTCACTTTCTTTTTTGTGGTTTTACGCTTTTTCAAAAGCGTAAAACTGGACCGTGTGAAACGTTTTTTACGCTTTTAGTACCCGGGTATTTCGGCCGGGAAAGCGTAATAAAGCGTATGGGTATTTTATAAGTGTAAGCGTAAGCGTAAATATAAATACCCATTTACCCGGGTATTTCGGGTAAGCGTAAATACGCTTTCGCAACTCTGGTAAAAACTCGAGTAGTTTTACAAAAAGTTGCATTTTACAGCATTTTACTGTTGAAACAGTTGTTTTCTTATCAAAAATTGGTTTTGCATACGTTTTGTCGAATATTGGAAAGTTTTCATTAGTTCTCTGGAGGTAGTTCCAAATGACCAATAAAGGTGACCAATACCTTTGACAGCTTGGGAGGTGAGGAGCCCTCAGCTCAATTGTGTGAGGCAGCAGACCCTGGTGGTCACTCCTCAACACTTCGATCACAGTCCCTAATATGGTCGCAACCACCAGGAGATGCGGACACAATGATTTTTTTGGATACTTATTTCATCGTTAAACTTGGATACTAGGTATCACAGCAAAAAATGGGTGTGTGGATGCGCGGTGAAGCGTCTTGAAGTGTCTTCACGCCAACACTTCCCGAACGCTTCACCAAGCATGTCAGCGCTTCCACACACATCACGAAAAAATGCGTGAAGGCACTTCACGCTTATTAATATCGCGCTCCCACGCAAATTTATACGCGGGGGAAGCGTGTGAAAGCGCCAGCGGCGTGAAGTGTCTTCCACATGTTTGGATGCGCGTGAAGCGCGCGGTGAAGATAGGTTAAGCGTGTGGAAGACACTTCACCCAGAATCTCGTGATGTTGGTGGAAGCGTGTGGAAGCGCGCCGCTTCACGCGCATCCAGCCCGCTTCCACACGCTTCACGGATCTATTTTTTGCTGTGTATGTACATATTTACACGCTACGCATGCATGCATACCTTATGTATGCACATACACACATTGTTCAGCTCAAATCTTCTGTCGTCAATTCAATCAAATACTGCAAATAGCTTGGATAAAAAAAACTCAAAAAACATTTCCGTATTTTCTGTGTTTCCGTGTTTCCATGTTCTCCAAAAAAGAACTCATTAGAGTTTCCGTGTTTTTCAAAATTGTTGAGTTTCCGTGTTTCTGTGTTAAACAAAAACACGGAAACTCAATGAGTTTCCGTATTTAATATGTGTGTTTTTGCCATTGTTGAACATGACAACCCCTTTAACGTTGACAACCTTTCATCACACTAATTTTCGTCGAGGCCATGTACAAAAATGTTCTGATGCTTGTAGAAGGTTCTGGTACGCTCTTCAAATGTGTTTTCAATTAACTCGAATATATGTATGATTCAACTGAAACACTTGAATATTCAATATCACAGTAAGTTTAATACAGGTGTGCTCCAGATTTTGACGCACTTAGGTTTGGATAGATAGCAAATCGCTCCTTCCCATGGATACCTAAATTGCTGAAAACAATTTTTTTTCTTTTTGGCGGGGGGTGGGGGTTGCTGGGGTTACATATTTTTCAATGCTTTTTCAACGTGTAGACGGCAGAAAGGGGTATATAAGCACAGTACTAAATTAACTGAAAATAGGCAATAAAACATGAATTAGTGATTTTGAAGGTGAAAATTGGCGCTTTCAAACAAAAATTAGGGGAAAGTTCACAAAAATAGCTCGTGATAGCTAGATAGTGATTTGGGGTGGGGGTAAAGTGGGTGGGGGTAGGGGAAAGCAGGCCATGTTGCTATCGCGACAGATAGATAGCTGGGCGATATTTTTTTTTTTGGGGGGGGGGGGGTCATGCACCCATGTGCAATATTCACATGAGAAGATGTAAGTGCGGGCAGCGCCAATCTATGTGCTATGCTCATTCCACATAGGGGTATTTCGAAAGGGAGGGTTTTTTTCCCAAGCTCACTCACACATGATATATCAAAGAGAGGGTTAATCTGAGGTTTTGGTAAGTAATTCATGAAATATGGTATCATTTTTACTCAGAGGAAACATATTGTATAGAAAGAGTGCAAAATTGCAGTTGCCTCAGGCGGGAATCGAACCCGCACCTTTTGTATAGAACACGAGTGCCCCAACCACTAGACTACAGAGGCGGCTGGGCTCTTCACTATAGGGGCTGACATGCTGCGGCGGCAATGCCCGTAACAGTATTTATCATATTATGTTGGAAAGAAAGTTCTGTCCGTTTCTGCTTCTATGATTCGCAGTGACATCTAATGTGCCAGTGACGCAGTGATTGTCACCGCCTGCTTTCTGAATGTCACCGCGAAAAATTGGCATGTCATCGCGGTGACATTGGCCCCACGCACGCTAGTTGACATCGACACCAAATGTCAACTGGGGGCAGTCCCAAGCCCTGTAAAGTGTAAAGTAAAGTGTCAACTGTAAAGTAAAGTGTCAAGTCAAATGTCAAATGTAAAGTAAAGTGTCAAGTAAACTGTCAATTGTCATGCAAAGTTCAGTAATAAAATCTTTTCTTTTTTGTTTTGATTGACACTTTACTTTGCATTTGACTTTACATTTGACACTTTACTTTACACTTTACAGGGCTTGGGATTGGCACCTGGTTCCGTTCCCAATTCATAGCTTGTGTTTAAACATCATTCGTCGTATTGTCATCAGCAAGATTTGAATCGGGATCGGCACCAGTTGACATTCGGTGTCAATGTCAACTAGCGTGTGTGGGCCCAATAACCGCCACATTTATTGAGGAGCGGTTCATGGAACGATCTTTTTTGGCACACAGAATTCCCTGAATAGAATTATGAATGTGAAGGCATTCTCATGGCGCTTTTGGGATTTTGGTTTCCACTTGTTTTTCCACTTCTGTTATTCCAGCTCATTTTCAGTTTTCCGGTTAAATTTTCTGTTTTTTTACTGCCTTTTTCCATTTTTTGGCTACATTTTCCGGTTTAGCGAAACTGGTTAAACTGCATGCTGGTTTTTCAATTATGTGAAATTTTTCTGTTTCAAGCTAAATTTCTGCAAATTTTGCTCATTTCAGACAAAATTTCGGCAAATTTTTCCTATTTCCAGCAAAAATTTTGCAATTTATTCCTGTTTCTGGCAATATTTTTGCATTTTTTCTGTCTCTGTGCAAATTTTGCTTTCTGTCTTCTGTTTACCACCATTTCATTTTTCTATTCAACATTTTCCGGTGAGTGTTAAAATTTTCCTATTTCCATTTTCCGGCAAGTGGAAAAACACTTCGTTCTCACTTAATGCGCGTGCACACGCTAGTTTACTGCCAGATCTTGGTAAACTCATAAATCGACTTTGAACGCATTTGAGTTTACTGAAATTAGTTATTCGTAATCCCAATCGACTGCAGTTGACAGAAACCTCATTCTGGTAAACTCAAATGCGTTCAAAGTCGATTTATGAGTTTACCAAATTCTGGCGGTAAACTAGTGTGCGCAGCGCCAATACTGCTTTACCACTTCTCAGTTGTTGTTTTTTCGATTGAAACTTCATTTTTCGTTGAAAATATTTGCAGTAACGTTGTAAATAGTTTCAAAAGAAATCTCGATTTATAAAGTCATAAATATTTATCGGTGCAGAAAAATCACAATATTATTGTTGCAAAAGTGCCCCACCATCGCAATGTAACACGTTCGAGGTTCAAGAAAACCTATAACAAATAAATCCACTTTTACAACGAATAAATCCAAAATAAAAATGATTTAATCAATAATGAGTAATTAAAGAAAAATAATCCTCTATATTTATATTAGAAATATGAAAATCAATTCTGTCTACCAGTTCCAGCCTTTGAACCACTCGCGCGAAGCGTCATTACCGGAAACCTCCCGTTTTTCTGCGTTTTTTTCAACAACATTGTAGTTTTTGAATAAAGGACATTGTTTGAAACTGTTTGAAAGATGCAACACCCCCCCCCCCTTGAATTGACCCCCCCCCCCCCCACAAGTTTTGCGTGCAATATGGGCACAGTCGATATTTAAAACTCTGAAAAGTGCTGAATCAGCTCTAGAGCCATTTGAGTTTGCAAAGTCAAATGCAAAGAAAAGTGTCAAATGTAAAGTCAAATGCAAAGTAAAGTGTCAATTGTCATGCAAAGTTCAGTAATAAAACCTTCTCTTTTTTTGTTTTGATTGACACTTTACTTTGCATTTGACTTTACATTTGACACTTTACTTTACACTTTACAGGGCGCCGCCATAAGGCATGCCTCCAATATAAGGCATACCTCTAATATAAGACACAGCTGGCTCCATGCCAAAACCCATAAAATTGCAAAAATCGTTGCCAAACATGGTGGACAATGATGAAAATAGTGCCGAAGCGCACCCAGACAACTTTGTGCAACTTGTATTAGACCTGGGGGCAATCCCTTATATTTATTTCGTCACGTTCAAAAAAAGCCAAAAGGTATATTTACCTTACGTTAGAGGGTACCATTATATTGGAGGTATACCTTATATTGGAGGTAATACGGTGTTACAAAAACTTACCATATCCATGGTAAATTTTTTGGGACATTACACACAATTACTAGAACTATCTAATTTTGAAATTTCAATGCTGTACCTTTGTCTATTTTGATGTAATCAATTTTACGACGTCATCATTTCACGTCAAACGCCGCTGAGCTGTAATTCCAGCTTTAGAGGCCAGTGGGCGAAATAACTGACGAAAAATAAACCGCTATATAAAAATCAATATTATCTATTTCAAGTTCCATCCTTTGAACCAGGCGTACGAATTGTAAACCGAAATACCGTTAACTGGCCGTCTTTCTGCGTTTTCAACAGTGGTTTTTTGAAAAAGGGTAGAGTTTTTTTAACAAGATGTTAGATGTTTATGCAATAAATTGATTATGGTTTGATAAAAATTCTGAAAATTGTACTTCCATTAATTTTACGAAAAATTGCACAACTCTAAAATTAGCTTTGAATGGCGTTTGAGCTTACTGTAATTAGGTATAAGTCAGCTATAGTTGACGGAGTGTAAAAATAACTTATTTCAGTAAACTCAAATGCTTTTCAAGCTGTTTTACGGGTTAACTGTAAAAATTTTATCATTAAATTAGTGTGTGCAGCGACAAAATATAAAAACGTACCATATCCATTTGACGGGTACTTTGTTTCTGCTAGCGTCCCGGCATATGAACGTGTGTCTTTTTTCTCTGAAACCGGACTGAAAGTAGGCATTGGTTTGGTGTGGGTGAAATTAAACAGGAATATTAACATGTAAATTGCGGGTAGATAATTTGATCCATTTGTAGCCGTTTTGTAAATATTCATGTTTTACAAATCTAATATTTAGATTATGGTAAATAGTGTTAATTACAAGAAGTTTCTGGGCGGTGAGGTAAAATGTTATTTGTTGAAATTTGAACGAAATTTTTTGTATCGGCAGATTCCGCGCGATATCGAAAAGAGTATAAATTGGTGGAAGCTTTTAAGATACAGGAATTGTGCTACTAATACTAGGTAGTTTTCAAAAACAGCCGTTTTGTACGACATGCTTTTTTCCAATCCCTAAAATGTGTGATTGTGAGAAAAAGAAATACCTCAACGCAATTAAATCTCAGAAGGTTCCAGTAAAAGGAAACACTTAAAGGAAAGGCATTTATACAACCCAATTATACTATCCAATGTAGTGCCTTTACACCTTGCACCATAGCTGTTAAGATGTATTTACGTTTACTCGAAAAAATACTTATACCTACTCGATTACTGAGAAAATGTAAACGTTTCCTCTTAAAAAATAACCTGCACTTGCTTATACGTATACTTTTTGAAAATACTCCAAGAAAGCGTATTCCTGGTAGACTTTTATAAAGGATTTTTCAATGAATAGAAGGGAAAAAGAAAAAAAAAGGATAACAAGAAGAAGATAGCCTAAAATGGACATCCATAAAAACGCATAAAAGCACTACATATGGAAAAATAACACAAATATCCAAAAATTGCTGAAAAAGACAAAAAAAAACATTAACGTATTCAAAACGATAATATATTGTCATATTTTCACAAGAATTGCATGCTCAACAATCATTGGCACGCTTCCAACGTGAGATATTAATAAGTTCCAGTACAGGGTATCAAGTCCGCCCAGTGTAACATGCCAACGATGGGTGAGCTCTCAAAATAAAAACACTTTCTGTATTTTGAGTTTTTCAAAAATGAATATCTGTGTTTTGAGTTTTTTTCACAAAAAAAACTTGAGTTTCTGTGTTTTATTTCTGTTTTTTTTTTAAACTTGAGTTTTTTGAGGAAAACTCAAGTTTTTTTTTTGGTAAAAACCAGAGTTGTTAAAATACCGGTATTTTTGGAAAGCGTAAGCGTAAGCGTAAATACACTTTCCAAATTTTGAGTGTGGATACTGTAAGCGTAAGGTATTTTTAAAATACCTAGGAAAGCGTTAAAAAAAGCGTAAGCGTAAAATTGTTTTATGAAGTGGTCTTGCTGTTGAGCAGTCTAGTAGGGGGATTGTGGGTTCCTCAAATAAAATGCCCAATCTCAACTTTTTATCCCAGAGGTTGCTCAGCTATCGATCCTCCTGAGGCTCAGCTACCTATTGATTCCCAGAAACCCCAGACACTCAGCCACACCCCCCCCCCCCAGAAAATGCTTCACCTTCTAACTCAGACTAAGTCCTGTCGACGGTGAAAAAATCGTCGTCGTAATCCTAAATTGGCCCCAATATTCCTAATATAAAGCTACGCTTGACAGCACAAATTTCACCTGACATTTGTGTTTCAAGACATTTTTTACCTGTGCCGCTATGTTCAGTGCGTTATTGCACGCACGCAGTCATTTTTTTAGTACGCCTCCTCGTTCGCTTCTCGTTCACTTTCTTTTTTGTGGTTTTACGCTTTTTCAAAAGCGTAAAACTGGACCGTGTGAAACGTTTTTTACGCTTTTAGTACCCGGGTATTTCGGCCGGGAAAGCGTAATAAAGCGTATGGGTATTTTATAAGTGTAAGCGTAAGCGTAAATATAAATACCCATTTACCCGGGTATTTCGGGTAAGCGTAAATACGCTTTCGCAACTCTGGTAAAAACTCGAGTAGTTTTACAAAAAGTTGCATTTTACAGCATTTTACTGTTGAAACAGTTGTTTTCTTATCAAAAATTGGTTTTGCATACGTTTTGTCGAATATTGGAAAGTTTTCATTAGTTCTCTGGAGGTAGTTCCAAATGACCAATAAAGGTGACCAATACCTTTGACAGCTTGGGAGGTGAGGAGCCCTCAGCTCAATTGTGTGAGGCAGCAGACCCTGGTGGTCACTCCTCAACACTTCGATCACAGTCCCTAATATGGTCGCAACCACCAGGAGATGCGGACACAATGATTTTTTTGGATACTTATTTCATCGTTAAACTTGGATACTAGGTATCACAGCAAAAAATGGGTGTGTGGATGCGCGGTGAAGCGTCTTGAAGTGTCTTCACGCCAACACTTCCCGAACGCTTCACCAAGCATGTCAGCGCTTCCACACACATCACGAAAAAATGCGTGAAGGCACTTCACGCTTATTAATATCGCGCTCCCACGCAAATTTATACGCGGGGGAAGCGTGTGAAAGCGCCAGCGGCGTGAAGTGTCTTCCACATGTTTGGATGCGCGTGAAGCGCGCGGTGAAGATAGGTTAAGCGTGTGGAAGACACTTCACCCAGAATCTCGTGATGTTGGTGGAAGCGTGTGGAAGCGCGCCGCTTCACGCGCATCCAGCCCGCTTCCACACGCTTCACGGATCTATTTTTTGCTGTGTATGTACATATTTACACGCTACGCATGCATGCATACCTTATGTATGCACATACACACATTGTTCAGCTCAAATCTTCTGTCGTCAATTCAATCAAATACTGCAAATAGCTTGGATAAAAAAAACTCAAAAAACATTTCCGTATTTTCTGTGTTTCCGTGTTTCCATGTTCTCCAAAAAAGAACTCATTAGAGTTTCCGTGTTTTTCAAAATTGTTGAGTTTCCGTGTTTCTGTGTTAAACAAAAACACGGAAACTCAATGAGTTTCCGTATTTAATATGTGTGTTTTTGCCATTGTTGAACATGACAACCCCTTTAACGTTGACAACCTTTCATCACACTAATTTTCGTCGAGGCCATGTACAAAAATGTTCTGATGCTTGTAGAAGGTTCTGGTACGCTCTTCAAATGTGTTTTCAATTAACTCGAATATATGTATGATTCAACTGAAACACTTGAATATTCAATATCACAGTAAGTTTAATACAGGTGTGCTCCAGATTTTGACGCACTTAGGTTTGGATAGATAGCAAATCGCTCCTTCCCATGGATACCTAAATTGCTGAAAAATTTTTTTTCTTTTTGGCGCGGGGGGGTGCTGGCGCTGGGGTTACATATTTTTCAATGCTTTTTTAACGTGTAGACGGCAGACTGGGGGAAGAATCGCAAAAATAGGTATATAAGCACAGTACTAAATTAACTGAAAATAGGCAATAAAACATGAATTCGTGATTTTGAAGGTGAAAATTGGCAAAACTTCGTGAAAATTGGTGCTTTCAAATAAAAATTAGGGAAAAGTTCACAAAAATAGCTCTTGATAGCTAGATAGTGATTTGGGGTGGGCCTTCAGGTAGGGGAAAACAGCCAAAAATGTTGCTATCGCTTCAGATAGCTAGCTGGGCGATATTTTTATTTTTTTTGGGGGGGGTCATGCACGCATGTGCAATATTCACATGAAAAGATGTTAGTGTGCGCAGCGCCATACTATGCTATGCTCATAGGGGCATTCCACATAGGGTTATTTCGAAGGGAGGGTTTATTTTTCCAAGCTCACTCACACATGATATATCAAATAGAGGGTGAATCTGAGGTTAGGGTAGATAATTCATGAAGTATGGTATCATTTTTACTCAGAAAAATGAAATGCCGGAAAACGGAAAACGAAAAGTGAAATTTTCACGGAAATGGAAAAAAAGCGAAATTTTCACGGAAGAGCAAAAAAGAGCGAAATTTGCATCGAAATGGAAAAATTTACAGAAGAAAAGCCTGCATGCAGGTTTGCCTATTTGGCTTTGATTGTGGACGCTGTACATTCTGCAACTATGGATCATGCCAGTAACTTCACTTGTAGTTCAAGCTTAACTGAACCAACAAAAATCATCAAAAGGTAGCAAAAGTACAGTACAAAAACAATAAGAATATAGCAAAAGTGAACTTTGATGTAACTGAACAGTAAAAAGTATACTCAACAGACTGCAAAGTATGTCCAAAATTACTTATGTATTTGGCATGCAGTTTCACATAAAGAGAAAAATATTTGAAAATGAGAATACAGTAGTAATTATGTACACGCAACATATGTTCATTTCCTGAAATGTTTTTTCTTTTTTTGGGACATCTTTGATTCTATAAACATTTTCTGCTGAGTATATAAGAGAGACACAAGAACCTGGTTATATACAGTTATATACACCATAGTGGAAAAAGATCAATACAGATTGGAAAAATAATGGAAAAATGCCAGAAAACTGAAAATCTAGCCAGAAAACGGAAGAATCGCCTGGAAAAATGGAAACGTAAAAAAATTTCCCTGCCGGAAAACGGAAAGGTAAAAAATTTCCTGCAGAAAAGCGGAAACGGAAATTTGACACCCTACTCAGGCGGGAATCGAACCCAAGCCCGTCACTCTCGTATAGAACACGAGTGCCCTAACCACTAGACTACAGAGGCGGCTGGGCTCCTCACTATTAGGGGCAGACATGCTGCGGCGGCAATGCCCTTAACAGTATTTATCATATTAGGTTGGAAAGAAAGTTCTGTCCGTTTCTGCTTCTATGATTCGCTTCATTTCTAGACGCACGGACAGAACTTTCTTTCCAACCAAATAGTACCAGAGAACCACTAATAGGCAATAGCAGAGAACCATTATATTTTTTTCCAACTTTTTACCTGCCATTCTATTGGATACCCGCCGTTCTAAATTTTAATGAATTTTTAATGGATTTTTTTTATTGAAACTTGCACAACACTGTTAGATCAGAGCATCACTTTGAATTTAAAGCGCAATTTTATGAGGTTATTCGAATGGTTTGGGCACTCTCGCTATCCATTTGTTCGTATTTTTGTGTTTTATCACTCTTCCAATGCAATTTCCACCTGCCGTTCTATTGGAGACTGCCTGTCAATGTGGAGGCTGCTGTTTTATTTTTTCGTGACATCAAAAACATGCCAAAACCTGCTGGTATGTCGGCGGTGCTCTTCTATTGGACCTATTGCCATTCTATTAGAAAAGATATGGTAAGCGTTCTATGAGTGCACGTGCAAATTGATAGTTTCATATTCAGTTGCACAAGTGCCACTCACGTGCACATGTGCACCGATTAACTCATCTGTTTTCACATTTTTTTACTTATTTATGTAATTTCGTTATGTTTGGTCACTTGTCATTCATACTTGATGATTATAAATACTTGATGGACATGATGATACTTGTCCAAATCTTATGTTTGCATTCAAATCTTGTTGTTTTGACTCCAAATCTTATGTGCATATTTGGATACAAAAACATAAGATTTTGATACAAAACATAAGCTTTGGATACACAATTTACACTTTGCATGACATTTTTTCATGACAATTGCCACTTTTCTTGACATTTGACATGACACTTGACATTTTGCATGACAATTGACTTTCCTTTACATTTAAAATGTCAATTAACACTTAGCATGACATTTTACAAACTGCCCAGCACACTCTGGTAGTCCTTGGACTGAAAATGCAAACCATTGTTGCCAATTACCTATGCTACAATTACAGCTCGACATAAAATTCCAGCAGGAAATTCCATCGCAAAATTTATTACATGATGATACAGGTCTGCAAATTTTCATGGACAATATGTTTATCAATACCTTCATTGTGTCCAAGAGTCATCGTCCACGGTCACTGCTATTTGATTGTGAAAATCCAAGAGTTTCGATGTTACGTTAAAATGTTACACCAGCTGAAGAAAAATCAATTCATTTAATTGCATGCAATCACCTGGTGTAAACAACGATGGAAAAAAACACAGAAATTGAACACAGAAACTCATTGAGTTTCTGTGTTTTTGTTTTACACAGAAACACAGAAACTCACAAATTTTGAAAAACTCAAAACTCAAATGAGTTTTTTTTGGAGAACACAGAAACACAGAAAAGTTTTTTGAGTTTTTGTGTTTTTTTCAGTGAAGTGGTTGAATGCACATTAATTAAGTTAAACTAAACAAGATAAGACATGTATAGTATGTAAACATGTACACAATGTATTCATATTTTATTCTGGTACAAAAAAGAAATTAAAGATGACATGCACATCTCATGGTAGATTTGACAATTTACATTTCGACATTTAAATATACCTTATTTCCTCGAATAAACCCCCCTCAAAATGGTGAAATAATATGCACCCCCCCTCGAAGTACCCCCCTCCGGGATGATGTACATCATGTATCCAATGTACATTGTGTATTCATTACTGCTAATTCGCATCGCAGCTACACATAAACTGTACTATGTTGTTTATCTATCTACCGTATTACCTCGAATTATCCCCCCCCTTGAATTAACCCCCCCCTCGAATTAACCCCCCCTCAAAATGGGCTGGGGAAATAATAAACCCCCCCCTCGAAATACCCCCCCCCCTTCAGAATGATGTACATCATGTACATCATAAATACGTCATGTACGCAATGTACATGATGTATATTACTGTTAATTTGCATTGCAGCTACACATAGAGTAGTTTGTGTAGCTATCTACGTTTTTATGTCCAAATATATCCTGTTTGGACACATTTATTACCTATTTTGGGTACGCACATGCCTTCTATTTACTTCGATTCTTACGAAAATTTCTGACGAAATAATAAACCCCCCCCCCCTCGAATAAACCCCCCCCTCGAATTAACCCCCCCTCAAATTTTGCTGGGGAAATAATAAACCCCCATGGGGGTATTTCGAGGTAATACGGTACATGTTTATTTCAAATATATCCTGTTTGTACGCATTTATAACCTGTTTTAGGTATGTAAATGCCTACTATTTACTACGATCCTTATGAAATTTCCTGACAAAATAATTAATGCCCCTCCAATAAGCCCCCCTCAGAATTTGCTGGCAAAATAACAAACCCCCAGGGGGTATTTCGAGGTAATATGGTAGTTGTAGTTCAAATCAATTCCGTAGTCTTCCATACAGTGCACATCCATTGAAGGATTTTGGAGTACCGTGTAAATTGTCATTTTTGGGCATTTTGTTGCTGGTGTTGTGATGTGGATGACCTCATTGTGGTCATTTTTATGGACTTTTTCGACACTTGAATGAATACACAGATGTTATGTGGGGTTAAAACATGTGAAAAACCAATATTTTATAAGAAAACCAGTTTCCAGATCGAAATGCTGTAAATCAGAATTTTTTGGGGGATAACTCTGATTTTTTGGAAAAAAACTTGAGTGTTTTAGAAAAAACTCAAAAAACTCAAGTTTTTACAAAAAACACAGAAATAAAAACAGAGTTACTCAAGTTTTTTTCAAGAAAAAAACTCAAAACACAGGTATTCGTTTTTAAAAAACTAAAAACAAAGAAAGTGTTTTTTTTTTGGAGAACTTACCCATCGTTGGGTGCAAAATGACTTTTCTTCAGCTGGCATGAAATTTTTGAATTTTCACAATCAAATATCTTTTAGCAGTGACGGTGGATGATGACTTAGACACAATGAATGTATTGATAATTGCAGACCTGTATCATCACTAGTGATGTTAAAGGCACCGGGAAAAATGGCACCGCACCGCACCGGCACCTTTGCCAACGCATGAAAAGGGCACCTGGCACCCTGGGGCACCGGCCAGAAAATGGCACCGCACCGCACCGGCACCGGTGCCTTTTGGAAAAAATGGCACCGGCACCGAAGGGCACCGGCGGGTTGCCGGTGCTAGCACCGAAAGGCACCGCACCGGGCTGGAATTTCTGAAGTAAATATCGGGCAGTTTCTCAGCGGTCTCACTTTTGGAAGTGCATATTTCCATGAATTTTCAATTGATTTTGATGGTTGAGCACTTAAAATGATCAGAATGATGTGGCAATCACTTTTATGAAGCAATTACAATGATTACAAATGAAAGATAAAATATCTAATTCATTACATTGTCCATAGCCACTATTGTCTACTGATTGGAGTCGTTGCTGTACAGAGAATGGAACAATCTATGTCGTAAACTGACAACAAATTTTGAACAAAAAAGTAAGATACATAAATATAAAAATGATTTAAAATTCAACAAAATTTTAGATTCGCTCATCAGATCACGTATCGGGTATAATGGATTTCACAGTAGGTATATTTATTTGATGGGAGGTTTACAAAATAGGCAAAAACGGTTGGGTAAATATATTGCTGTTTTTTGAAATATGAATAAGCACATACCGTATTACCTCGAAATACCCCCAGGGGGTTTATTTTTTCGCCAGCAAAATTTGAGGGGGGGGGATAATTCAAGGGGGGGTTTATTCGAGGGGGGGGGTCTATTATTTTGCCAGAAATTTTCGGAAATTCCCCATACGCAGACGTAGAAAAATCGAACAATCACAGATTTTATAGGCATACCGTATTTCCTCAAAATACCCCCCCTCAAAATGGGCACTATGGATTTGTGGTCCGGGAAATGCATAACAGATGTTCAAAACACTTACTGTGTTACGTTAGAACATTGTTTATACCATCTACATCCTTATATAAGGCTGTAAAAACTTTAAAATGGTGGTTATTGTTGCATTTTTCACGTTTTTCTCTCAAAATGCTCACTCTGAAACAATAAACCCCCGGGGGGTATTTCGAGGAAATACGGTATATTACTGTATATACACAAAAACCCTTCCCTAACATCACTTAATCATCAGTGTTAACGTGTGTACTGCATAGTACAGATCACAAACTGCGGTATTCGTCATGTACGTTCACGTTACACTAAATTGTAGGGGGGTATTTCGAGGGGGGGGGGGGTTAATCCAAGGGGGGAGATAATTCGAGGTAATACGGTACTATGGACAAAATTGCACAGCAAATGAAGCCTTGGCCGGTGCCTTTCCCGGTGCCTTTTACTTTGCCCTGGTGCTAGCACCTTTGGCACCGGCAAAAAATGGCACCGCACCGCACTGGCACCGGTGCTATTCTGAAAAAAATGGCACCGGCAGCATGGCACCCCTGAAGATTGCAATGGCACCGCACCAGCACCGGTGCTGGTGCCCTTCGGTGCCCAGCACCGGGGCACCGGTGCCCCAGTGCCTTTACATCACTAATCATCACACACTTTCATGTAATAGATTTTGCAATGAAATTTTGTGCTGAGCTTGTTAATTTTTATTTAATGTTGAGCTGTAATCGTAGCAAAATTGTAACTTTACAGTTGCAGCTAGCTAACAATACCTACTACATGCAACTTTTGTAAAGTAAATAATAGAAACATTTGTCACAGGTTTTTCATATATAGGGTCTAATGATGACATTTTTCTGGCCTTGCATGCATGATTTTTTGTAAAAATTGGGTACAATTCTTGTAAAATGGTATCATTTTATTTTATTAACAACTTTTGGGAATAAAATAAAATAAAATAAAATAAAACAAGAATAAAACAAAAATAAAATACAATTGTTATACAATTTGTATACAAATAATTTTTATAAAACCAACCCTGGTTACGAGTCGCTGTGGTTAAATAATGGGTTTCCCTTGTTTTTACATGTTGTCAGTTTCTACTCTACATGGATCACCAATTGCATTTTTGTCATTAATATTCTCATTACACTCAATTCAGGTGCCGGTTCCGCAAGTGGACAAGTTAAGAGTTAAAAGTTAAGAGTTGAGTAAAATGACAAATGGCAAGTTAAGAGTAAAGTTAAAGTTTAAGAGAAAAGTTAAAATTTAAGAGTTGAGTTAAAAGTTGAGTTAAATGTTAAGAGTTGAGTTAAAGGTTAAAAGTTGAGTTAAGAGTTAAAAGTTGAGTTAAGAGTTGAGTTAAGAGTTGGTAGTTAAGAGACAAGTGGAAAATGATGGTAAAAAAATATAAAAAAATTAAAATGTGAAATTGGTATTGATACGGCTGTTTGCTGGCATGCTGCCAATGTTGTATGCACGACATTTGAAAATAACATATCCAAAAAAATTATCGCTAAAAAAGAAAAAATGGTTGTTTCAAAATGGCCATGTGGGGACAAAATATGATCAAAGATCAGCGTATCGCGCTTCTGCAACGAATGACCCATTTGTCTTTTAAATCAACTTTTTACTCACCTTTTAACCTTTAACTCAACTCTTAACATTTAACTCAACTTTTGATACAACTTTTAACCTTTAACTCAACTCTTAACATTTAACTCAACTTTTAACTCAACTCTTAAACTTTAACTTTTCTCTTAAACTTTAACTCTACTCTTAACTTGCCATTTGTCATTTTACTCAACTCTTAACTTTTAACTCTTAACTTGTCTACTTGCGGAACTGGCCCCAGGTGGTATTTTGGTTGACAGTTGCACTTTTATGGCGATGTTGAAAAAGTGTAAATTGTGGAAAACTACACTTCGTTCTCACTTATTACTGCTTTACCACTTCTCAGTTGTTGTTTTTCGATTGAAACTTCATTTTTCGTTGAAAATATTTGCAGTAACGTTGTAAATAGTTTCAAAAGAAATCTCGATTTATAAAGTCATAAATATTTATCGGTGCAGAAATATCACAATATTATTGTTGCAAAAGTGCCCCACCATCGCAATGTAACACGTTCGAGGTTCAAGAAAACCTATAACAAATAAATCCACTTTTACAACGAAAAAATGCAAAATAAAAATGATTAAATTAATAATAAGTAATTAAGGGAAAAATAACCCTCTATATTTATATTAGCAATATAAAAATCAATTCTGTCTACCAGTTCCAGCCTTTGAACCACTCGCGCGAAGCGTCATTACCGGAAACCTCCCGTTTTTCTGCGTTTTTTTCAACAACATTGTAGTTTTTGAATAAAGGACATTGTTTGAAACTGTTTGAAAAAACTGTTTGAAAGATGCAACACCCCCCCCCCCTTGAATTGACCCCCCTACAAGTTTTGCGTGCAATATGGGCACAGTAGATATTTAAAACTCGGAAAAGTGCTGAATCAGCTCTAGAGCCATTTGAGTTTACCAGAATTAGGTGTTTTAGAATTAGAATTCAGTGTTCAATGGCTTTCGTGAAAAACTGTCGTGTAGCCACAACAATCTCTCTAGGGCAACTGTCTAGTCATTTGTATAAAAATTCATATTAACAAAATTGTATACCGTATTTCCTCGAAATACCCCCCGGGGGGTGATTGTTTCATAGTGGTCCCGAGAGGGGGGGGGTTAAACGAGGGGGGGGGTATTTCGAGGGGGGGGTTATTGTTTCACAAGAAAATTTTTGAAAACCAAGTACGAAATTGTCGTCTGAAACGTACGCAGACGTCGAAAAATGCAACAAAAACCGCCATTTATAAGGTTCTGTAGACTAATATTAGTATGTAGATGGTATGTACACTGTTCTAACGTGACACCGACATTGTTTTAACGTGTGTTCTGCAGTACACAGAACACAAACTACAGTTATTGTCATGTACGTTCCCTTTACACTCAATTTGGGGGGGGGTATTTCGAGGGGGGGGGGGTGATTGTTTCATAGTGGTCTCGAGAGGGGGGGGGTCAAACGAGGGGGGGTATTTCAAGGGGGGGGGGTATTTCGAGGAAATACGGTACCTACCTATATACCTTTATCATGTAAGCGGTACTATTTTATTGATTTAGTCAGATTTTTTCACCGTTTTGATATACCTTATATTAGAGGGTACCTTATATTAGAGGTATACTTTATATTGTTGTTGCCAGATTTTGCAAACATGTTAAAAATACCAACAGTGAACAATAAATAACGCAAGTCATTTTTTCAAACTGGAATGCAACAAAATGGTGAACCAGGTCTAATACAAGTTGCACAAAGTTGTCTGTGTGCGCTTCGGCACTGTTTTCATCGTTGTCCACCATGTTTGGCAACGATTTTTGCGATTTTATACGTTTTGGCATGCAGCCAGCTGTGTCTTATATTAGAGGTATACCTTATATTGGAGGTACGTCTCATATGTTTTCGTCACGTTCAAAAAAGCCAAAAGGTATACCTTATATTAGAAGGTACCTTATATTGGAGGTAATGCGGTAATACAAAAACCTACCATATCCATAGTAATTTGTATCTGCTAGCGTCCCGGCAGGTAAATGTGTGTACATTTTCACTAAAACCGGACGGAAAATTAGCACTGGTTTGGTGTGGGCGAAATTGAATAAAAATAATATCATGAAAATTGCGGGTAGATAATTCAATTTATTTGCAGCTGTTGTATGAATCTTCATTTTTAGAATTATTATATTCTGATTATGGTAAATAAATACTTTGAATTACAAAACGTTTCTGGGTTTGAGGTAAAATGTGATGAGAAATTTGTTGTGTCACAAAATACTGCGCGAAATCAAAAATTATATAGGTAACCAATGAAAACTGGTGGAAGCTTTTGCGATATATTATACCTTATTTATGGGTATCCAATTTGATACAAAAATTGATATTTATACAAAGAAAACCTCACTGGTGGCAAATTGTAAGGAATCAAAATAAAAGCAAGGGAATTAGCTTAATTGGCCCTACACACACTAGTTTTCACCGTGACCGATGTGAAAACTGAAATGGCCACATGGCGACATTTAGCCTACTCTTTTTGTTTGCTATATGTGTTTTAGTTTTGAAATTTTCGAATTTTAGCTATCATTAATTTAAATTCTAATTTAATTAAACTCAAATCATTCAACCCTGTTTATTAATTTGCATTTGAAAAAATTACAGTTTTCTCATGAAGTCACGGTGAAAACTAGTGTGTGTAGGCACAATGTAGCAGATTCTAAATACATAAAATAATGGGCTGTTTGAATTAAATACACAGTTTTTATTGTGGCAATAAGGTCAGTCTTTGAACCGCTGACGAAAAATGGTTCAATTTTCTGGTGGTGACAGTGAGCGAACAAAACAAAACGAGTTCAAACAAAACATAATTTGGAAAATGCTTCCTAATAATCCCTTTGAAACTTTCAACTTGGCAGGGAAAAAAGTTGACGAAAAATAAAACGACACTTCTATTAGAAGAAATATGGTATACATCGTTAGAAATTACAAAAAAAATCAGCAAAACAATAACATTCTACCTACTTAGTATTCTACTTTGTATTCTGAGCAATTTTTCATCAAAATATAAGGCAGAATGCATGATGAAATCATATTATGTATAACAATGGCATTCTACTTAAACTTTTCTTAATATTCCGGTTTATTCTTGCTTTGCTAGGGATGGCAGAAGTGCTTTTAAATTGAAAGTGTTTTTTCGATTTTTTTTAATGTCCAAAAAATAGCCAACTTCACCAATTTAACACTCAGGAGTCTGTGCACTTCACAACAGCACAACCAGGGGCGGTCCCGCACCATGACCGAAATCCCCCCCCCTCGAAATACCCCCCCCCCCTCAAAATGGGCACTATGAATTTGTGGTCCGGGAAATGCATAACAGACGTTGAAAACACTTACTGTGTTACGTTAGAACATCGTTTATACCATCTACATCCTTATATAAGGCTGCAAAAACTTATAAATGGTGGTTATTGTTGCATTTTTCACGTTTTTCTCTAAAAATTTTCACTCTGAAAAAATAAACCCCCGGGGGGTAATTCGAGAAATACGGTAGGTAGTTGGGAATAGTAATGTGACGGTGCCCTTTTCGGAGTTTGGCGCCCTTTTTCTTTTGGTGCACTTTGCGCTCAGCCCTAGTTTTTCGGGCGACCATGCGGCGCCTCGCACCAAATTTCCTGGCACTTTTCCAACGCTAGTTCCACCCACAGCTAGGGTGTCAAATTTCCGTTTCCGTTTTCCGTTTCCGCCTTTCCGCAGGAAAATTTTTTACCTTTCCGTTTTCCGTTTTCCGGCAGCTGAAAAATTTTTACCTTTCCGTTTTCCGTTTTCCGGCAGCCGAAAAAATTTTTCCTTTCCGTTTTCCGTTTTCCGGCAGCTGAAAATTTTTTACCTTTCCGTTTCAGTTTTTCCGGCCCATTTTTCCGTTTTCCGGCTGAAAAATTTTTACCTTTCCGTTTCCATTTTACCAGGCCATTTTTTCTATTTTCTGGCTCAATTTTCAGTTTTCTGGCATTTTTCCATTGTTTTTCCAATCTGTATTTATCTTCAATTGGCTCATCCCATTGTGTTATTTTTGTCTCTTGGAGCAGCATTGACAACTGGGATTTCAGGGTCAGTGAAACAGGTGCTGTGAACCCAATTGGGTCATATGCTGACACCAATAATTTATTCAAGTTTCGTCTGGTTGGTGTTGTGATGCTGTCAATTTGCAATCTTGGTGTTGATATTGCCAGCATGTCGGTTCGGTGATTTTATTTCATGCCCATTACTGCAACAATTTTATTCACCTTTGGACTCCTGTTCTTTTCTGCTATTTCATTCATGACTGATCTGGAGTTTGACAGCCATTCCCTCATGTTCATAGAACATTGGTTAAATAAAGCTTTGACTTTGTAATATAGTTCTAAAGCTTCAACTTCATTTGTGACACTCATGATGAAGTTATCAACGTAAATGTTGTTTATTATCATCGCCAACTGGTTTTGTTCCCCTTCATTTTCTTCATATTCATTCATGTTGTTTATTGTCACATTTAAATGGTATTTTCTGACTGCTCCCAAAATTGCTGGGCTGCAGACAAGTCCAAACAGTACGCGTTTAAAATGAAGTACTATTAAGTTATTTTCAGTTACTGGTTTTGAGGCATCTTTCAGCCAGAAAAATTGTGTGTAGTCTCTAGCTTGGTCATGCAATCCTATTTGCAAAAATGCCTTTTCAATATTGACAATTAATGCTAGATTGCCTGCCCTGAACCTCAGGAGTAGGCCCAGTGCTAATGGTGTTGTTATTGGTCATCTAAAAAGGCACTCGTTGAAACTGGGCTTACCTGCCGACCCATTGTACACGATTCTGCATGATGTCGATTTGCCCGGCATGATTACTGGCTGGTGTGGCAGGTAATGAATCCCCTTGTTGTCTGTTTTGTCATCACAGATCTCAATTATTCCCTTTTCTAGTTGGTCGTCCAAAACTTTCCGGTATTGTTCGAATAAGTTTGGATCTTTGTTGAATCTTCTTATCAGTGATTTAAACCGCACCAAGGCTTCTGCTTTTCCCGTGGGCAGGTCACTGATACTCTCTTTATACAACCAGTCAATATAGTATCGTTTGTTGTTGTCGTTGAATTTTATGCTATTTATTATCATCTCCTCTGCAATGTTGTCATGAATTGCATAGGGGTCATCAGTGATTCCCACTGCTTCTAGACTGTGAAATTGTCGTAGTGTTTCCTTTCCTGTGGCCACTATGGCTACTTTTTGATGATTTTTTGTTGGTTCAGTTAAGCTTGAACTACAAGTGAAGTTACAGGCATGATCCAAAGTTGCAGAATGTACAGCTACCACAATCAAAGCCAAACAGGCAAACCTGCATGCAGGTTTTCCTTCTGCAAATTTGTCTATTACCGTGCTAATTTCACTTTATTTTTTTTCCGTTTCCGTGAAAATTTTGCTTTCCGTTTTCCGTTTTCCGGCATTTCATTTTTCCGTTTTCCGTTTTCCGGCCGACAATTTTTTTTTACCTTTCCGTTTTCCGTTTTCCGCTGAGTGAAATTTTTTTACCTTTCCGTTTTCCGTTTTCCGGCAGAAATTTTTTTTTTACCTTTCTGTTTTCCGTTTTCCGCTGAGTGAAATTTTTTTACCTTTCCGTTTTCCGTTTTCCGTAAAAAAAATTTTTTGACACCCTACCCACGGCCCATCTTTTCAATGTGATGCCAATTTTAGACAAAAATTTATATAAGTACCGTATTACCTCCAATTGCAGGTACGCCTATAATTGATTCCATTGCTTTTGCATTAGAGGGATGCACGCTATTCTTTTCACCAGATTTCGCAAACATTCAATCAACAGTGAACAATGACGCAATTCACTAATCAAACTGGAATGTCACAAAATGGTGAACAAGGCTTAATACAAATTGACACAGAGTTATCTTGGTGCATTTTCATGGTTGCCCGTCATGTTTTCATCACGGTTTTTACGTTTTCAGAAAGCTGTGCCTCCCTATTTTTTATAGCATCGTTCAAAAAAGCCAAAATTGCACCTTTTATTAGAGGGTACCTCAGACCATAGTTGTTCAAACGTATTTACGTTTACCCGACAAATACAAATACTCAAGTACTGCATAACTACGTTTACGTTTTCTCCGAAAAAATACCGGTACTCACTTACTCGCGTACTTTTTGAAAGTACGCGAGTACAGAAAACGTATTTCAAACAGGGTTTTTTAATAGGCTTTTTCAATGCTTAAAGGAACCAAAACGAGAGAAAAGCTTCAAATATGGACAAAATATCCAAAATAGCATAAAAATGGGCAAAAACAAATTACCATATGAGTGAATTTGATGGTGAAAAAGTTCAAAAAGTAGTGATTTTGAGCAAAAATTGAGGCAAAATTTCTCAAAAATACCCACAATTACATTTTCCGGGGACAAAAGTAATTTACTCACGTTTACTCATGAGTAAAAGTAAAAAATAAATACTTTACGTTTACGTTTACTTTTGAAAAAGTTCGGTACTTTCAACAACTCTGCCTCAGACCTCTTATTGATGGTTACGGTAAATTAGTTTCTCTGCCAGTCGCAAATTGGATAGAAATGTGTTCAATCGAGTTTAACTAGAATTTTGCGGATTTTAAATGCGAAAAATAAAAACAACAAGTTCTACAGAAAATGACGCCATGACGCAGTGCGCTTTGACACCGTGAAAAAGCGCCAGTGGCATGGCGCTATTGTGCCCACACACACACACTAGTTTTCACCGTGACTTTAGTGAAAACTGAATTTTTTTCAAATGCAAATTAATCGTGACGGTTGAATGATTTAATTTAATTGAAATTTGAATTGAAATTAATGAAAGTTTAAATTTGAAAATTTGAAAACTCCCCCTCTTGTAAGCGTGAGGAAAAAATAACTCCCCCCCCCCCGCAAATACCCCCCCCCACCTATGATCGATGCAAAAAAGTCGTGTCACATACATGGTTGGCAAAATCTCAGAAAAAATAAAATAAAATAAAAATAAAATGGAAAATTAGAGAATAAAATAAAATAAAATAAAATGGAAAATTAAGAAAATAAAAATACAATTTTACTAAAATTCAAATTTTTGTAAAATTTTAGTAAAATTGTACAATAATTCAAATTTTTGTACAATTTTAGTAAAATTTTACAAAAACTCAAGTGTCTGTTAAATTCTATAGAAAGTTTTCTATCATGTTGCTTAAGTTCCTACCTAGCTGCCAATCTTTCATTGTTGTGATTGAAACATATCGTTGCTCAAAATTGCAAATTTTCACATTTTTAAAATATTTTCACCTTAAAGATCACTAATTTATGTAATTTGTTTCCTATTTTCTTTGTTCCATACCTTGAAAAAGCCTATATATTGAACCCCGCAAGCCCTCCCCTACCCAAAAAGAACAACCAAATTTTAGGTATCTTCCCTTGGGAGGAGCAATAAGATGCATATATCCAGGACATCCTGAGGGTCAAAATACAAAATGCCTACCTCACAACTCGTGTCAAAAGTTTACATAAATTTTTTTTGTATTCATCTGCATGCTTCTAGCATGCACATTGTTTTATGTCCTTGCATCCAAGATTTCCGATTTTTTGTAAAAATTTTGTAAAATATTTGTAAAATTTTTGTAAAATGGTTTCATTTTATTTTATTAATGACATTTCAGAATAAAATAAAATAAAATAAATGGAAACATGAATAAAATTAAAATAAAATACATTTTAATAAAAATAAAATACAATTTTAGTAAAAAGAATTTTACTGAAACCAACCATGGTCACATATAAACCATTTCGATGAAGTCAGACAGACCAAAAAAGAAATGGTCTGATTCATCGAATGCAAAGGCAGTGTGAGTGTAGCGTACACACAAAGGAATGTTTTACCTAAAGTGACGACGTAGAACTTATTTATGTACTGAATATTCTGACGAAAAAAGAACTCAACTTGAATAACTCCCCCCACGATTAACTCCTCCTCAAAATATACTGACGAAAAAATTACTCCCCGGGGGGGGGGGGGCTCATTCGTGGATTTACGGTATTTCAGTTTTTACCAAGTCACGGTGAAAACTACCGTATTTCCTCGAAATACCCCCCTCGAAACATCCCCCCTCAAAATGAACACTATGAGTTTGTGGTCCGGGAAATGCATAACAGACATTCAAAACACTTACTGTGTTATGTTAGAACATCGTTTATACCATCTAAATCCTTATATGAGGCTGTAAAAACTTATAAATGGTGGTTATTGTTGCATTTTTCACGTTTTTCTCTCAAAATTTTCACTCTGAAAAAAATAAACCCCCGGGGGGTAATTCGAGGAAATACGGTAGTGTGTGTAAGGCAGAGTTGCGAAAGTGTATTTACACTTACCCAAAATACCCGGGTAAATGGGTATTTATATTTACACTTACACTTACACTTTAATAAAATACCCATACACTTTTTTTACACTTTCCTGGGCAAAGTACCCGGGTACAGAAAGTGTATTTTTTTCTTTCAGATGGCCCTGTTTTATGCTTTTGAGAAAGCATAAAACAGGTTCATGTACAAAAAAATAACTGCACAGTGCACATATGCATTGAATGTAGAAAATATGGCAAATGTGCAAACTAGCACTATCTCTGACCTTTGAACAGTACTCATGGTATTCTACAGTTTCATCATATGTTTGTAGAAACGACAAGATCAATTGAAATTCACCAGCTGGACAGTCGACTGGCTTTTGCATGGATATTTGCTGCATGTACATTCTTGCATTTAAACAGTGTGTATCACATTGCTTCATCAGTAAAATATCAACACTGAAAAAGTGCCATTATTACACAGTGAAACGTTACACACTGACAGTTCGCTGACAGTTCGTGTGAAATCCATCAAAAAATGTGGCAGCTCGCTGACAAAATATTCCAACTTACTGACAGCTCGCTGACAACTGAACTATTGCATGCTGCAGCTCGCTGACAGTTTTTTTGACAAAATGTACAAGATTAGGCTATTTATTTGACCCAAAAATAAATGAGCTCAACATTACCTACATAGGTATGTGTAAAGCAAAAGCAGTGAATGGAATGTTAGGGGGATAAATGAATTATTATTATTTGCAACTAAATGAAACTCATTATGAAAATAAAATCATCATGAGGACTAGTTTTAATGATCACAAATTTGTACTTTCAATCGCATTTCAGTGCAAGAAGTGTGGACCTCTAACTGCAGTACAGTACCAATCAAGTCAAGCCCCTCTCTTCTCAACAGCAATGTGTCTGTGCACAAACAGTGTAAAAAAACAGGCCAATACCTACGGTGCCAATTGGTGTCCCACGTTGGGATGCTTTTTTTGACAAAGAGATTAGGACTGCCAGTGATTTATTGAATGCGATAGGACATAGATGCCAAGTAATGGCATCAAATAAAGAAAAGTGCAAGATGCTTGTAAAATACTGCACAGGAAAGATGCACCTGGAAGACTGTATTGATGAGAAGTGATAGTTTATTTACTGTTAACATTGTTTTTGCTGTTGTTGTTGATCATTTATATACTTATTTAAACTGTTTGCTGCACAAATTTACCCCACATGCTTACTTTGGGCCAAATAAATTGTACATGCCTAAATTACGCTTGTATGCAAGGCATTCTCAGTCAATATGCTGACAGCCTACTGACAGCAACACTGCTGCTTTCTAAAAGTGCTTGCAGCTCGATGACATACGCTGACAATGTACTGACAATCGGATGACATACGCTGACAGTTCGATGACAACCGTAAACAAATGTATGTCAGCCTATTGTCAGCAAACTGTCAGCATGTAAAGTTTCACTGTGTTAGGAAACTTCATACCACTAAATTTGTTACAGACTGAAATGTTTCATAAGTGGCTGTAAAATGTGAAATAATGAATGGAAATGATAGATAAATGGATCTAAAGGTGAAAACAGTGGTGTTTTCTAATGCTCAACAGTGAGAGCTCTTTCTAAAATTTTTTGACACTTACACTTTTTTTACACTTTCCTGGGTATTTTAAAAATACCTTACACTTTTGGTATCCATACTTACAATTCAGAAAGTGTATTTACACTTACACTTACACTTTCCAAAAATACCAGTATTTTAACAACTCTGGTGTAATGCCATTCCATCACCAGTGCGTGGAAACAAATGTGGTTGGCACCTCATATAATATAGGAAAATGTTGAAAAATGTCCATCAATAAATTCTAATGTAGAAAATGCTGAAAAATGTCCATCATAAAATTCTAATGTAGAAAATACTGAAAACTGTCCACCATAAAATATTCACAATGAATAGTCGATATTTAGTTATCTGAATCCTAGCTTTTTATGATTACGGTCTGTATATACCTATCCTGAGTTGTGACCAATCACACACAGATGGTCATTATACACATGTAGCAATCCAAAAATGGATGCTTTACGGAAATTAGAATCCAAAAAAATCTCAGAAAAAATCTCAAAAATTTAAATTAGATCAAATTGAATCTCTCTGAATTATAAACCCCCTGGGGCCATCAATAAATTCTAATGTAGAAAATGCTGAATTAAATCTGGCCCCAGGGGGTTTATAATTTCGCCAGCAAAATTTGAGAGGGATAATTCGATGGGGGCTTATTCGAGGGGGGTCTATTATTTCGCCAGAAATTTTTGGAAATTCCCCATAGTCAGACATAGAAAAATCAAACAATTACATTGATGTATATGTGTTTATAGGCATATATAACTGTATATACACATAAACCCTTCCCTAACGTCACTCAGTCATCAGCTTTAACGTGTGTTCTGCATTATACAGATCACAAACTGCGGTATTTGTCATGTACGTTCTCTTTACAGTCAATTTTAGGGGGTATTTCGAGGGGTGGTTATTTTTTCCTCAGCCGAATTTGGGGGCGGGAGGGTTAATTCAAGGGGGAGGGGTTGATTCGAGGTAATACAGTAAGCATATTTTCTTAAATTAAAAAATAAAACTGAATATTTTTGGAACACTAAGAAAGTGCCATTTTGCTAATTTTTTAGGTACCGTATATCCTCTATTAAGACCACAGGGGAGTTATTATTTCGTCAGGAGTTTTTTTTGGGGGGGGGGGGAGTTATTCAAGGGGAGGAGTTATTTTCTCCTGACCTGGCCAACAGGGGGGAGTTGTTCAATGGGGGAATGTTATTCTAGGGGTAGGACTTATTCAAGGATATACATACGTTACCTTGTTTAAAATTGCAACCATCTCCACAGCCATGGATTTTTACAGAAACACAAATTGCAGGGCCCCTTCTGTGTTGCCTGTTGTATTAAGTTGAATGAACTTACTACATGTGTACTATTTAAGTTCAATTAACTATACTTTTGGTGGACATCACACTTTGTATAGAAACCTACCATAACCCATCTGAATGAATAATGAACCAAAAATTAGTTTTTCATCAAAAAATTTCGATTTACAATAGAATAAAAAATTACGAAATCTTTAAAAAGATTTTGTTCATTCAATTATGGTAGAATTCTGCACATAAACACCTTCCCGGTCACGTCCGGCACCCATTTTTTGATTTTACTTCTTACATCCTATCCCCAGTTCTAGGGTGCCCCAGAGGCTGAAACATGGGGGAGATATTGGCCCAACCCCCCTCTACCTCGCATGAATTGGGGGGGTCGCGGCGACCCCTCTCAGGGTGGGTCGCCCTAAGTGCAATTTTTTTTTTGGCTTTTTGGTGTCCCACAGCAGGTCCGGCACCCGCTGATTTCTGAGCTGTGAGTAGCATTCGAAAAATAACCCGTGATTTATATTTTCGAAAATCACAATAAATATAAATAACCCGTGATTTATATATATTTATATTTTTTTCTAAATTCTGAGTGATATATTTATATATATTTTTTAAATTTGAAAAAAAATCACTGAGAAAATCACTCATACTTGATACATTGTGGTGCAATACATGACTAAAACATGTAATCTGTGCAAGAGAAATTTGTGAGTGATTTTCTCCAGAAAATCTCTCTGTTCATGTACAGCATTATTGGGTTCAAATTGTATTTGAAGCAGGTAAATATTGTGCCTACACACACTAGTTATCACCCTGACCTTTTTGAAAACTGAAATGGCCAAAAATCGTGACATGTTTCCATCAAGTTTTCCTCTACAAAGCTATTTATATACAGGGTGGCGCACGTCAGGCGCACGGTTTCAATCTGCTCTCAACAAGTCAATTTTATATGAAAACTGTTCAAATTTGCTATGGCAGTAGATAAATGCACCCCATTTAGTATGTTAAGAGCACACATTCATCTAGCAAGATTTTTATGTTAGAACGTGTAGCACATTGAATGGACATTTTCCTTTGGAGTTAGGTATGTGAAGGAGAAGGTCTGCAGTCCACAGTTGTCCAAAATGATGGACATTGAGCAGTTGAAGCATCTAATGGTCCAGCAGTTCAATGAAATTTTGCCTAGCATGTTGTGGGTGAACTGCTTAATCATTTGGGTATTGTCATATTGCGATAATGGCGGTGGTTCTGTGGAGTGACGTCAGGGGTCTCCTAGGGGGGGGCTGGGGGGGGGCTGCCCCCCCCAAATCGGCCAGCTATCTATCTATCCCGGAGGCCGCTCAGCTATCTATCTATCCCGAGGCAAAATTTTTGGCTACTACCCCCAAAGACCCCTCAAATCGCTCAGCTATCTATCTATCTGGAGTCGTTTTTGAGAAATTTTGCCCCAATTTTCGCTCAAAATCACGCATTTTTGCACCTTTTTATAGTTTTTCACCTTCAAAATTGTGCTTCCCGGCTATATACATCGTTATATACCTATTTTTAGCCATTTTATACCTACTTTTGGCTACTTTTAACTGATTATTACCGATTTTTTTCCCCTTTCTGCCTTTTTAACCTTGAAAATTTAGCGATATGAATGCGGGCTCTTAACATACTAAATGGGGTACATTCATCTACTGATATACCAAATTTCAGCACTTCTCATTAAAATTGATGTGTTGGGAGCAGATTGAAACTGTGCACCTGATGTGTGCCACCCGGTATGTTCAGTTTTCACAAATGGCATGAATTTTGGTGGGGTGGTGTTGGCAAATCACTAGTTTGATCACAACTCAAACTCCAATGATGACAAATGGTGACATCACCATCAATTAGTTTTCATTTTGTTTGTGACAAAAATGTAAACTGTTTTAGTAACTTTTTATTTATGTCATCCTGCTATGAATTCTATGGTTATGTTTTAGGTATAAAGCATCTCTCTTTCTTATAACATACTTTTCTGAAATAAAACATGACTTTGAATCAAAAAATGCCAATTTGATGTGATCAAAATTTATCTACAGTGATTGAAAGCTCAGTTTACCATTTTTGAAAACTGACAATGCTTTGTGACTTGCACCAATGTCAGCTGTTTTCAAATATAGGGAAAACTGTCACCATGGTGTCACCAGTGCCACTAGTGTCATCACAATGTTGCCAAAATGTAGCCATGTGTCCAAAAATGAGTTTTTACAGCACATCACCATTGAAAACGTGCTGAGCATGAGCACCTATTTAGTCAAACGTCCATTGCCACAACCAGGCGATATAGGTTGAGTCAGGCTGTCTGTGAAAATATCCCCCGTGGTATACAAGCGTGGTAAACAAGGCGGGGACATATTTTTGTTCACCGCGCAGAATTAATGATTTGCGTGGTTATGTTTACATTGGCTTACACTAACCCAACACATTACGGGTTATGCAGTGTGTGCGCAACAGGGGTCAAATCGTAAAGCGCGGTACTCGAGTTCACTACCGCGCATAATTTGGTGCATATCGTGCGACATACTTTTGTCATACCACGATGAAGTTGTCTTTTTCGGGTTAAACGTGGTATAACTGGACAAAACCAGAGTAAAATTGTGGGTGGGGGATGCAAAAAAAATAGTTTGATAAAAATAACACTTGGTAAGTAAAGTAAAGTAAATAAATGTCAGAAAAAGATAGAAAGGTGCTCTTCTCGTAGAAGAAATAAGTTATGCAATTTCGATGCAGAGATCATATTTTTCTGAAAATTAGTTCCAGTATACCATACCTATAGCAATAACACCAGACATGATAATTACAGGTGCCAATTTTTGTAGCAAATATTTAATTGCAGTTAAAATGCTCACTAATCCTGTCCTATTTTTTTATTCTGATGAATGCCGCCACATTTTTAGTTGCCTCACTCAGAGTCAGAATGTACTTAAAATTGGCCTTGCATTTGTAGGATATGTACAGTGTGGCTCAAGGAATACAAACAAAATATTTGAGATGCAATGAAGCAATTAAACTACTGAAGACAGCGATTAAAAGTCATTCATTGTGGCAAACTGAAACTACTTATTCACACACTAAAACTTAAATGTTGATGAATATAAAACACTCAAACACTTAAATGTTGATAAAAATTTTATGATAATTTTTTTTGAATATTTCCCAAATCAAATAATTGCAGGAAAACGTTTTAATCTATCTGGAAAGAGCCTTCAAATGTGAAAAACGTTTTTCGAAATGCATAATTAGACCACCATGTATACGGGCAGAGCACAAAGTGCAAAGTATGCCAGAATCCTACCATAATTGAAGGAATAAAATATTGCATAAATTTTGTGATTGATAATTCCATACTGAAGGTGAAATAGTATGATGTAAAAACTGCGTAATTTTTGATTTATTATTCAGATGGGTTATGGTAGGTTTACATACTGAGTGTGTGCATAAATAGTGTGACAGGCATAGCCAAAACGGCAATTTTTCCAGGGTGGCCCATCAATATATTGTTGCAAAAATCTCAGGAGATTTTTAAATAAAGAAAAACTGAGATTATATTGAAACATATTGTCTGAAAAACAAGTTTTTTTGGCACTAATCATGCATCACAAATGAACACAACAAAATATGATCATGTAAAATAATCAAAAGTTACGATATTTATGATTGTAATTGTAAATTTTATAACGATTGCATTCATATTTTATATGCAAATTTCATGCAATTGCCAATGCAAATATGTATACTGTTTGATTTGAAATACATGAAAGTAGGGTAGAAAAACCCATGTTAAATTCATACCGTCATTGGGACACCCTGTAAGAATGGCCACTACCAGTCATGACTGTTGCAGAAATTTCAGATAGCTGATTCAGATTTAGATTCAGATTTCAGATCAAAAATCAATTATAGTGATGCCTCACAATCAGGGTTGGCAAATTCTCAGAAAATAATAAAATAAAAATAAAAATATATGGAAAATTGAGGAATAAAATCAAATAAAATGGAAAATTTCAAAATAAAAATAAAAATTGTATAAAAATTCGAATTTTTGTAAATGTTTTGTAAAATTGTATAAAAAAATCGAATTTTTGTAAAATTGTATAAAAATTCATATTTTTTGTAAAATTTGTATTGTGTTGCTTGAGTTTCTACCTGTCAATTTTGGGAACTGGGTGGTGTACTAAGCCTGTGAAGTGTTAAATGTCATGTAAAATGTCATGCAAAGTGTCAATTGTCATGACAAATGTAAAGTAAAGTGTGAATTGTCATGACAAATAAAAGTTAAAGTGTAAAGTGTTAAGCACATTGTATCCAAATTTTATGTTTTGTTTATAAATCTTGTTGTTGTTTATGTATCCAAATCATATGCAAACATCAGATTTTAAAACAAAATGATTTGGACACAAAAACATAAAATTTGGATACAGAAATATTTACTTTATATTTATGAATTAATAATATTTATGATTTGAATCAACAATTTACACTTTGCATGTCATTTATAATGACAATTGACACTTTGCTTGACATTTGACATGTCATTTGACACTTTACTTTACATTTGTCTTGACAATTGACACTTTGCATGACATTTTACACCCTGCACACTTCAGTAGTTGTTGTACCAAAAATGCAAACCATTGTTATCAATAATTGTAACCTTACACTTTTAACTAGCTAACAATACCTACTGCATGCAACGTTTTGCAAAGTAATGAAAAGAATTTCACTTGAACTTGGCATCAACTCGTGTGTAATTTGGGGGGGGGGGAGAATCGAGTCAAAATGTTCACTTTCTGATGCAATTTGTGGCGGCGGGTCCACCTTTGATCCAATCCATCCAAAAATCTCTGGGAGATTTATATTTAAAAAATATAATTTAATATGAGAAAATCTCTTATTTAATTATATTTTCTCCAGATTTTTCCAGAGAGATTTTTTATTATTTAATTTTATTTTATTTATGAGAAGAAAAAAATAATTAAATCTCTCATTTATATTTATTTATATTTTCTCAGCATTTTTTTCAGAGAGATTTAATTATATTTTATTTTTGAGAGATTTTCTGAGATTATATTTAATTATATTTTTTTGAAAATCACCCATTTTTTGGAACGCTAATCATGCACAATGTACATATGGTCCACAAAAGTTTGCAGAGTGTGGCTGGATCAATGAGGGCTTTTTTGGTAGGGAAAGTGACAAAAATGATGCAAACTAGATGATAAAAGTTGGTGCCAATTAGCGGCAACATGAAATGATAATTTGAAGTGTCATGGGAAAGCGAATTTGAATATTGAAGATCGTGGGACAGCATGCTTTGCACGGAATGTTACTAGGTATATTTTGATCATTGATTTTGATGTTTTCGTTTATGTTTACCTTTTTATGTTCTCGTATTTAGCCACACATTATTTCTGCCTGCCATTTTATTGACCCTGCTACACACTAGTTAACTAATGTATCTGTATTTTTCTAGAAAAAAACTGACGTGGTATACATAGTCGGTATCCCACGTTCTGGTCGTTTTTTGTCGAATCAGTCCGTGGGATACGTTTTTGTTATGCACGCATCCAATATATACCTTACCTTACAATGAGGTAAACAAATGTGTATCGCCCGCCTGTTGCGTGTTTTTTGCAACATCGATTTTTTTGCGCGCGCTCGCTTGCGGGTTAGACGGGTGAGGTATCGATTGCAGGTGACCTCTTCTAATGTAATAAAACAATTTGCGTGTGTTGCGCGGGGTACAGCTGCAAAAATAAACGTGGTACGTGGTATACCAAAAAGTGCGGGATCTCGCGGACAGCCTGGGTTGAGTGCTAAATATTTGCAGTGCAAAATATTTTTGAAGTTTTCATTGAGGTTGAACTGAAGGTTGAATATTTCTGTGATATTTGCTTGATGTTTTCACTTGTAAAATATTGTATAAATGAATACTGATTGTGGAATGATAATATATGGACTGTGGTATATTAGAGTACATTTTTTGTGCTTGCAAATGGTAAATAAAGCCCAGAATATTTCTTGAAATTGAAATAAAGTGCAAGTGATTTTTTGAGATTTTTTTTGAGCTTAGAGTTATTTTTTCAGTAATTTAATTATATTTTCTGGAGACCTAGAGTGATTTATATATATTTATATTTTTTCCAATATTGGAGTGATATATTTATATATATTTTCCAAAAAATCAGTGATTTTTTCGAATGCTAGCTGTGAGAGCGGTATAAATCTAAAATTTTGGGGCTGTGTTACCAACACCACTCCCCTACTATACACTATTCAATAATGTGAGATTAAGGTGAAAAATTTCTCAAAAATTCGCTTATTCTCCAAAAAACACCACTCCCCAATAGATGGATGACAAAAAATTGACTTTTTGGAAGTTTTTTATAAGACACTTGACGAGCTGGTTTACAATACTTTAAAGGGAAGGGTTTGATGTTTAAAGTTATGTAAAGAACCATACCTCTAAAATGCCTGCATTGCAAAATTTACTTAGGGTGAATTTTATGACATCACAATGACATCATTGCAGGAACAAAAATTTGCAAAATTTACACTTTGAAATTCCCCCCAAGTAAATTTGACAATGCATGCATTTTAGAAGTATGGTTCTTTACATAACTTTAAACATCAAACCCTTCCATTTAAAGTATCGTAAACCATCTCTTCAGGTCGCCGCGACCCTCCAAATTCATGAGAAGTAGAGGGGGGGTTGCACCAATACCTCCCCAAGGTTTCAGCTTCTGGCGCGCCCTAGAACTGGAGATAGGGTGTCACAAGTACGATCAAAAATAGGGTGCCGGACATGACCGGGAAGGTGTTTACTTTGCGGTGCATCGAGTATACTTCAGTTTGTTGGCTTATTGAATATAAATAAAGACTCCCACTCACTTGCGGGTGAATGGCGCTCGTGAAATGTCGCGCGTGGCGCTATACCTACAGTCAAAGGTATCTTTTAATATTGATTAAAAGTACTCATAATTCATGAATAATATGGATATGCGACACAAGCGAATTCACTTTGTCGCTGCGCCATTGGCGCTTGGCGCCAGCGTCTAGAAAAGCACCATGGCGCTTTTGGCGCTTGGCGCTAAGACGCCCTGGAACCTTTGCCGCTCGCTTGGCGCCGTGGTACTGAAAAGCGTTTCTGGGACTCAGCACCTGGTGCCTGGTGCTTTTTACATCACTAACCTAGAGTATACATTCCGCCATTCTTCACATTCAACCGTTCTTAATTCTCAAACAAATGTTTCCGCGAATTTTATTTTTGACATATTTTTAGGTGTGATTTCAAATTGAGACGTTTGGATTTATCGCTATGTCCTGGTATAAAAATAAATAAATAAATAAATAATGGGCAATCAAATCAAAACTGTGCGTGCACTAATGGGACGGCACACACTAGTTTACTACTGGTAAACTGACATTTAGTAAACTCATATATCAGATTCTGAGCACATTTGAGTTCACCGGAATGTGTTATTTATAATCTCCATCAACTGTATATACTCGGCGTACATGATGCTATACAAGTTTGGTTTACTTATGTTTCGCTTCGCTGAGCGTCAATGAAATTCAACATCTTACTGAACAGCGAAGTGCGATACATCTTAAATACGGTAGAAAAACGGTGCACAGCAGAGTTGTTAAAATACCGGTATTTTTGGAAAGTGTAAGTGTAAGTGTAAATACACTTTCCAAATTTAGAGTATGGATACCAAAAGTGTAAGGTATTTTAAAAATACCTAGGAAAGTGTAAAAAAAGTGTAAGTGTAAAAAATTTTTTTAGAAAAAGCTCTCACTGTTGAGCATTAGAAAACACCACTGTTTTCACCTTTAGATCAATTTATTTGTCATTTTCATGCATTTTTTCACATTTTACTGCCTTTTATGAAACATTTCAGACTGTATTATAACAAATACTGTAGTGGTATGAAGTACCCTAATAATGGCACTTTTTCAGTGTTGATTTTTTACTGATTCAGCAATGCGACACACACTGTTTAAATCCAAGAATGGCCCTACACACACTAGTTTTCACCGTGACTCGTGTGAAAACTGAAATGGCGACATGGCGACATTCAGCCTACTCGTATTGTACGCTATGTGTTTTAGTTGTAAAATTTTAACTTTCATTAATTTGAATTCAAATTGAAATTCAATGAAATCATTCAACCGTGTTCATTAATTTGCATTTGAAAAAATTTCAGTTTTCACATGAAGTCACTGTGAAAACTAGTGTGTGTGGGCACAGTGGACATGCAGCAGATGTCAATGCAAAAGCCAGTTGACTTTGTGTCCAGCTGGTAAATTTCCATTGATCTTGTCCTTTTTACAAAAGTATGATGAAACTGTAGAATACCATGAGTTCTGATCAAAGGTTGGAGATCAAAGACTAGTTTGTTGATTTTGCCATATTTTCTACATTCAATGCATAACTGCATGTGTGCACTGTGCAGTTATTTTTTGTACATGACCCTATTTTATGCTTTCTCAAAAGCATAAGACAGGGCCATCTGAAAGGAAAAATACACTTTCTGTACCCGGGTATTTCGCTCAGGAAAGTGTAAAAAAAGTGTATGGGTATTTTATGAAAGTGTAAGTGTAAGTGTAAATATAAATACCCATTTACCCGGGTATTTCGGGTAAGTTTAAATACACTTTCGCAACTCTGGTGCACAGTGGGTCGTGAATATGTCAATATGTATAGTCAACAGACATATCATTCTACAAAATCGGAGAGTTATATTTTGTTCTTGTAGAGCGAACGAGAAAGGAAATTAGTAAAAACGAAAATATAAAGATAGTAAGAAGGAAAATAAAAATGTGCTGTTCTTTACGCACTCGTTTACTCCAATTTTTGTGCCGATAGGCGCTGCAAATTTTTGATTATACGTTTACCTACGTTTAATCTAATTCATATTTAGAAAAGTTACAGGCTATCGATTCATTTTGAAGAAAACTGTTACGTTCAAAATTTTGAATTCAGAAAAACGTTCCCGCTTTGTATTTATTCAGATGCTGTCCATCCAGACGACGCTTGGATGGCATCATGCCAAATAACTCAATTACACTTTGATCGAGTGTTTGAATTGTGCAGGCACAATTGAATGGTTTCATTCCGTATATGCATAAGCACCAGTCAGTCACCAAAACAGAGTTCTACGGGTTGGATACAGCGTGCATGATATGACATCATGCAACTCATTGTATAGTATTATGTATGCCGAGTTTACTAGGATGACATTACGCCATACTTTTTTCCGGAGGAAACACTCCATCGTGACGTCATCACTTTCGTCGCGATCGTCATCTCTCGCCATCACGTCGTCTTCATCACGACTTCCATAAGTTATTGGCTGGCCGTCTGCCAGCCGAAGACATAACTCCTATCTGTTTGTAGAGTATCGTGTCTGCCGAGTATAGTTGTGAAATCAACTATGTTGTCAACTGTGTAATCAACAACTCATTACCGATAACTAAGTAAGTGTCATTCAAAGCTGATAAATGAGTTTACTAAATTACTAGTTTTCCTGCAGTAAACTAGTGTACACACTGCGCAGCGCCATGTAACACTTTATGCAATGGATCACGCGACGGCTCGAGCTGCAGAGTTGCAAAAGCAAACCGAACTTTTTCAAGGTTTCGAATTTTCAATATACCGTATTTCCTCGATATACCCCCCCTCGAAACCCCCCCCTCAAAATTGACACTATGAGTTTATACCCCCCCCTCGAAATACCCCCCTGCAATATAGTGTAAAGAGAACGTAAATGACAAAAGCTACGGTTTGTGATCCGGGAAACATAGAACCAACGATGGGTAAGTTCTCAAATAAAAAACACTTTCTGTGTTTTGAGTTTTTCAAAAATGAATACCTGTGTTTTGAGTATTTTTCATGAAAAAAACTTGAGTTTCCGTGTTTTATTTCAGTGTTTTTTTTTTAAACTCAAGTTTTCCTGTAAAAACTCAAGTTTTTTGGTAAAAACTCAAGTTTTTTTAGTAAAGACTCAAGTTTTTTTGGTAAAAACTCAAGTTTTCTTACAAAAAGTTGCTTTTTACAGCATTTTGATGTGAAAACAGGGGTTTTCTTATCATATATAGGTATTGCTATAGGTTTTGCTGATATAGATGTTCCACATATTGAGGATCTGCAAATTTGTTCATGTGTCAAAAAGTCCACAAAAATGTCCACTACAGTCCACAAAATCAAAAAATAAGCATGTCCACTCCACAGCATAAGCATCAACAAAATGTTAAAAACGACAATTCACACTGTACAATAAAATACTTCAATGGATGTGCACTGTATGTTGTACTGTGTGATTAAACTGCAACTATACTTGAACATGCACATCCGTTGAAGCCTTCAACGTATCTGAACTACTTACCCATCCCAAAACACCTCATATTAAATTTCAACAAAAAATCACGTTCAAACAAAAATGGGTTCAACACGCCTAGCGCCCAATATCCTGAGTAAGGGACCCTCCACACTGTCAGTGGACACTGGCATGCTAAGTACACCGCCTTGTCTCCAAAACCACACCAAAACTTGACAGCAGCAAAATCTTTTTTCTTCATCAAATCATCACATTCTTTTGCAAAAACCATGTCAGCTCATCAGAAACATGTTTATTGAGAGCCTGATTAACTGAATCATGTAAGTACATATAAAAATACTATATACACATACATTATGTATGTTCATACTCACATTGTTTGGTTCAAATCATGTGCCTGAAAAAAACTCAAAAAACATTTCCGTATTTTCTGTGTTTCCGTGTTTCCGTGTTCTCTGAAAAAAACTCATTTGAGTTTCCGTGTTTTTCAAAATTGCTGAGTTTCCGTGTTTCCGTGGTAAACAAAAACACGGAAACTCATTGAGTTTCCGTATTTAATATGTGTGTTTTTGCCATCGTTGCATAGAACACACGTTAAAAATGTTAGAACAGGGTTTATACCGGTCTATGTATTTACATCCCGTATTTCCTCGAATTACCCCCCCCCCCTCGAATTAACCCCCCCTCGAAATACCCCCAGGTGTTTTCGAGCTGGGGAAAAAATAAATCCCCCTCGAAATACCCCCGTCTGGAATGATGTACACCATGTATGCAATGTACATGATGTATTTATTGGTGCCAGTTTCCATCGCACATACACATATACATCAATTTATGTACAGATTTATGTACGTCTGTGTGCCCCGATATGTTTCATTACTTACCTTTATTACCGGTTTTGTGTATGAAAAGCGTATTCTTTACTAAGAATTTCACGAAAATTTCTGCCGAAATAATAAAAAACCCTCGAATAAGCCCCCCCTCGAAATACCCCCCTCAAAATTTCCAAATGAAAAAATAAACCCCCTGGGGGTATTTCGAGGAAATACGGTATATAAGTCTATACAGTCTTATACATGGCGGTTTGTGTTGCATTTTTCGACGTCTGTATACGTTACAGACAACAATTTAGTACTGGGATTTCAAAAGATTTCTGGCGAAATAATAAACCCCCCTCGAAATACCACCCTCGTTTAACCCCCCCCCCCCCCCTCAAACCTCTCACTCTGAAAAATACCCCCCTGGTGGTTTTTCGTGGAAATACGGGAGGTACTATACTTTTTACACATGCGCATAAAATGCGTAAAAATATTTTTGCCTAAAATTATCTTTTATCGTGGAATTGAGTATTTTTATCGGTATTTGCACTCATCACATGTAGGTATGTGCGAGTGTTTTTCTGGGAATTATATTGATACTGGGTAAGAAATTGTGTTCAAATTAGGAAGTTGAACCAAAGAATTCATTTCTCTCAGTAAAAAAATGATGCAACACATTACCTAAATGCAATTGAGGCGTCCAATTCTAAAATTCTAAATCCAAAATATGAAAATTTCGAGTGAGGCCTGGAAACTTAATCTAGGGCTACTTCCGCACATTTTTCATTTTTTTCTCCATAAATTGTTTGACCTCACATCCCCATTAGCATTCGAAAAATAACCCGTGATTTATATTTTCGAAAATCACAATAAATATAAATAACCCGTGATTTATATATATTTATATTTTTTTCTAAATTCTGAGTGATATATTTATATATATTTTTTAAATTTGAAAAAAAATCACTGAGAAAATCACTCATACTTGATACATTGTGGTGCAATACATGACTAAAACATGTAATCTGTGCAAGAGAAATTTGTGAGTGATTTTCTCCAGAAAATCTCTCTGTTCATGTACAGCATTATTGGGTTCAAATTGTATTTGAAGCAGGTAAATATTGTGCCTACACACACTAGTTATCACCCTGACCTTTTTGAAAACTGAAATGGCCAAAAATCGTGACATGTTTCCATCAAGTTTTCCTCTACAAAGCTATTTATATACAGGGTGGCGCACGTCAGGCGCACGGTTTCAATCTGCTCTCAACAAGTCAATTTTATATGAAAACTGTTCAAATTTGCTATGGCAGTAGATAAATGCACCCCATTTAGTATGTTAAGAGCACACATTCATCTAGCAAGATTTTTATGTTAGAACGTGTAGCACATTGAATGGACATTTTCCTTTGGAGTTAGGTATGTGAAGGAGAAGGTCTGCAGTCCACAGTTGTCCAAAATGATGGACATTGAGCAGTTGAAGCATCTAATGGTCCAGCAGTTCAATGAAATTTTGCCTAGCATGTTGTGGGTGAACTGCTTAATCATTTGGGTATTGTCATATTGCGATAATGGCGGTGGTTCTGTGGAGTGACGTCAGGGGTCTCCTAGGGGGGGGCTGGGGGGGGGCTGCCCCCCCCAAATCGGCCAGCTATCTATCTATCCCGGAGGCCGCTCAGCTATCTATCTATCCCGAGGCAAAATTTTTGGCTACTACCCCCAAAGACCCCTCAAATCGCTCAGCTATCTATCTATCTGGAGTCGTTTTTGAGAAATTTTGCCCCAATTTTCGCTCAAAATCACGCATTTTTGCACCTTTTTATAGTTTTTCACCTTCAAAATTGTGCTTCCCGGCTATATACATCGTTATATACCTATTTTTAGCCATTTTATACCTACTTTTGGCTACTTTTAACTGATTATTACCGATTTTTTTCCCCTTTCTGCCTTTTTAACCTTGAAAATTTAGCGATATGAATGCGGGCTCTTAACATACTAAATGGGGTACATTCATCTACTGATATACCAAATTTCAGCACTTCTCATTAAAATTGATGTGTTGGGAGCAGATTGAAACTGTGCACCTGATGTGTGCCACCCGGTATGTTCAGTTTTCACAAATGGCATGAATTTTGGTGGGGTGGTGTTGGCAAATCACTAGTTTGATCACAACTCAAACTCCAATGATGACAAATGGTGACATCACCATCAATTAGTTTTCATTTTGTTTGTGACAAAAATGTAAACTGTTTTAGTAACTTTTTATTTATGTCATCCTGCTATGAATTCTATGGTTATGTTTTAGGTATAAAGCATCTCTCTTTCTTATAACATACTTTTCTGAAATAAAACATGACTTTGAATCAAAAAATGCCAATTTGATGTGATCAAAATTTATCTACAGTGATTGAAAGCTCAGTTTACCATTTTTGAAAACTGACAATGCTTTGTGACTTGCACCAATGTCAGCTGTTTTCAAATATAGGGAAAACTGTCACCATGGTGTCACCAGTGCCACTAGTGTCATCACAATGTTGCCAAAATGTAGCCATGTGTCCAAAAATGAGTTTTTACAGCACATCACCATTGAAAACGTGCTGAGCATGAGCACCTATTTAGTCAAACGTCCATTGCCACAACCAGGCGATATAGGTTGAGTCAGGCTGTCTGTGAAAATATCCCCCGTGGTATACAAGCGTGGTAAACAAGGCGGGGACATATTTTTGTTCACCGCGCAGAATTAATGATTTGCGTGGTTATGTTTACATTGGCTTACACTAACCCAACACATTACGGGTTATGCAGTGTGTGCGCAACAGGGGTCAAATCGTAAAGCGCGGTACTCGAGTTCACTACCGCGCATAATTTGGTGCATATCGTGCGACATACTTTTGTCATACCACGATGAAGTTGTCTTTTTCGGGTTAAACGTGGTATAACTGGACAAAACCAGAGTAAAATTGTGGGTGGGGGATGCAAAAAAAATAGTTTGATAAAAATAACACTTGGTAAGTAAAGTAAAGTAAATAAATGTCAGAAAAAGATAGAAAGGTGCTCTTCTCGTAGAAGAAATAAGTTATGCAATTTCGATGCAGAGATCATATTTTTCTGAAAATTAGTTCCAGTATACCATACCTATAGCAATAACACCAGACATGATAATTACAGGTGCCAATTTTTGTAGCAAATATTTAATTGCAGTTAAAATGCTCACTAATCCTGTCCTATTTTTTTATTCTGATGAATGCCGCCACATTTTTAGTTGCCTCACTCAGAGTCAGAATGTACTTAAAATTGGCCTTGCATTTGTAGGATATGTACAGTGTGGCTCAAGGAATACAAACAAAATATTTGAGATGCAATGAAGCAATTAAACTACTGAAGACAGCGATTAAAAGTCATTCATTGTGGCAAACTGAAACTACTTATTCACACACTAAAACTTAAATGTTGATGAATATAAAACACTCAAACACTTAAATGTTGATAAAAATTTTATGATAATTTTTTTTGAATATTTCCCAAATCAAATAATTGCAGGAAAACGTTTTAATCTATCTGGAAAGAGCCTTCAAATGTGAAAAACGTTTTTCGAAATGCATAATTAGACCACCATGTATACGGGCAGAGCACAAAGTGCAAAGTATGCCAGAATCCTACCATAATTGAAGGAATAAAATATTGCATAAATTTTGTGATTGATAATTCCATACTGAAGGTGAAATAGTATGATGTAAAAACTGCGTAATTTTTGATTTATTATTCAGATGGGTTATGGTAGGTTTACATACTGAGTGTGTGCATAAATAGTGTGACAGGCATAGCCAAAACGGCAATTTTTCCAGGGTGGCCCATCAATATATTGTTGCAAAAATCTCAGGAGATTTTTAAATAAAGAAAAACTGAGATTATATTGAAACATATTGTCTGAAAAACAAGTTTTTTTGGCACTAATCATGCATCACAAATGAACACAACAAAATATGATCATGTAAAATAATCAAAAGTTACGATATTTATGATTGTAATTGTAAATTTTATAACGATTGCATTCATATTTTATATGCAAATTTCATGCAATTGCCAATGCAAATATGTATACTGTTTGATTTGAAATACATGAAAGTAGGGTAGAAAAACCCATGTTAAATTCATACCGTCATTGGGACACCCTGTAAGAATGGCCACTACCAGTCATGACTGTTGCAGAAATTTCAGATAGCTGATTCAGATTTAGATTCAGATTTCAGATCAAAAATCAATTATAGTGATGCCTCACAATCAGGGTTGGCAAATTCTCAGAAAATAATAAAATAAAAATAAAAATATATGGAAAATTGAGGAATAAAATCAAATAAAATGGAAAATTTCAAAATAAAAATAAAAATTGTATAAAAATTCGAATTTTTGTAAATGTTTTGTAAAATTGTATAAAAAAATCGAATTTTTGTAAAATTGTATAAAAATTCATATTTTTTGTAAAATTTGTATTGTGTTGCTTGAGTTTCTACCTGTCAATTTTGGGAACTGGGTGGTGTACTAAGCCTGTGAAGTGTTAAATGTCATGTAAAATGTCATGCAAAGTGTCAATTGTCATGACAAATGTAAAGTAAAGTGTGAATTGTCATGACAAATAAAAGTTAAAGTGTAAAGTGTTAAGCACATTGTATCCAAATTTTATGTTTTGTTTATAAATCTTGTTGTTGTTTATGTATCCAAATCATATGCAAACATCAGATTTTAAAACAAAATGATTTGGACACAAAAACATAAAATTTGGATACAGAAATATTTACTTTATATTTATGAATTAATAATATTTATGATTTGAATCAACAATTTACACTTTGCATGTCATTTATAATGACAATTGACACTTTGCTTGACATTTGACATGTCATTTGACACTTTACTTTACATTTGTCTTGACAATTGACACTTTGCATGACATTTTACACCCTGCACACTTCAGTAGTTGTTGTACCAAAAATGCAAACCATTGTTATCAATAATTGTAACCTTACACTTTTAACTAGCTAACAATACCTACTGCATGCAACGTTTTGCAAAGTAATGAAAAGAATTTCACTTGAACTTGGCATCAACTCGTGTGTAATTTGGGGGGGGGGGAGAATCGAGTCAAAATGTTCACTTTCTGATGCAATTTGTGGCGGCGGGTCCACCTTTGATCCAATCCATCCAAAAATCTCTGGGAGATTTATATTTAAAAAATATAATTTAATATGAGAAAATCTCTTATTTAATTATATTTTCTCCAGATTTTTCCAGAGAGATTTTTTATTATTTAATTTTATTTTATTTATGAGAAGAAAAAAATAATTAAATCTCTCATTTATATTTATTTATATTTTCTCAGCATTTTTTTCAGAGAGATTTAATTATATTTTATTTTTGAGAGATTTTCTGAGATTATATTTAATTATATTTTTTTGAAAATCACCCATTTTTTGGAACGCTAATCATGCACAATGTACATATGGTCCACAAAAGTTTGCAGAGTGTGGCTGGATCAATGAGGGCTTTTTTGGTAGGGAAAGTGACAAAAATGATGCAAACTAGATGATAAAAGTTGGTGCCAATTAGCGGCAACATGAAATGATAATTTGAAGTGTCATGGGAAAGCGAATTTGAATATTGAAGATCGTGGGACAGCATGCTTTGCACGGAATGTTACTAGGTATATTTTGATCATTGATTTTGATGTTTTCGTTTATGTTTACCTTTTTATGTTCTCGTATTTAGCCACACATTATTTCTGCCTGCCATTTTATTGACCCTGCTACACACTAGTTAACTAATGTATCTGTATTTTTCTAGAAAAAAACTGACGTGGTATACATAGTCGGTATCCCACGTTCTGGTCGTTTTTTGTCGAATCAGTCCGTGGGATACGTTTTTGTTATGCACGCATCCAATATATACCTTACCTTACAATGAGGTAAACAAATGTGTATCGCCCGCCTGTTGCGTGTTTTTTGCAACATCGATTTTTTTGCGCGCGCTCGCTTGCGGGTTAGACGGGTGAGGTATCGATTGCAGGTGACCTCTTCTAATGTAATAAAACAATTTGCGTGTGTTGCGCGGGGTACAGCTGCAAAAATAAACGTGGTACGTGGTATACCAAAAAGTGCGGGATCTCGCGGACAGCCTGGGTTGAGTGCTAAATATTTGCAGTGCAAAATATTTTTGAAGTTTTCATTGAGGTTGAACTGAAGGTTGAATATTTCTGTGATATTTGCTTGATGTTTTCACTTGTAAAATATTGTATAAATGAATACTGATTGTGGAATGATAATATATGGACTGTGGTATATTAGAGTACATTTTTTGTGCTTGCAAATGGTAAATAAAGCCCAGAATATTTCTTGAAATTGAAATAAAGTGCAAGTGATTTTTTGAGATTTTTTTTGAGCTTAGAGTTATTTTTTCAGTAATTTAATTATATTTTCTGGAGACCTAGAGTGATTTATATATATTTATATTTTTTCCAATATTGGAGTGATATATTTATATATATTTTCCAAAAAATCAGTGATTTTTTCGAATGCTAATCCCCATATATGATTCTAATTCTTATTCTATATATGATTCAATTTTAGTAAAAAAATGTACAAAAACTCGAGTGTATGTAAAATTCTATAAAAGTGTTCTATCCTGTTGCTTAAGTTTCTAGCTGCCAATTTGCAGAACTAGTGCCTTGTTGTTGGTTCCATTGTAAATATTGAAAAATATTTTTGCTCAAAATTGCAAATTTTCACATCTTTTTATACATTTTCTCCTAAAAAGCACTCATTCGTGTTATTTTTCCAAATCTTTATTCCATATTTTGAAAAAGCCAATATGTTGAAACCCCGTAAGCCCCCCCCAAAAAACAACAACAACAACAACAACAATTTCTTAGACAACTTTCCCTCCATAGGAGCAATTAGCTATGTATTTATCTATCTGGCCCCTGCGAGGGTCCAAATTCAAGCATTTGGCATTTGCACTGATGAAGATGATGTTCTGGGGGTTTTTTTGCTGCCCAAAGGCCCATGTTAGTGTACTGGGCAGGGTTGGTTTTAGTAAAATTCTTTTTACTAAAATTGTATTTTATTTTTATTAAAATTGTATTTTATTTTTATTTTATTTATGTTTCAGTTTATTTTATTTTATTTTATTCTGAAATGTCATTAATAAAATAAAATGAAACCATTTTACAAAAATTTTACAATAATTTTACAAAAATTTTACAAAAAATCGGAAATATTGGATGCAAGGACATAAAACAATGTGCATGCTAGAAGCATGCAGATGAATACAAAAAAAATTTATGTTAAGAGTTGTGAGGTAGGCATTTTGTATTTTGACCCTCAGGAGGTCCTGGATATATGAAGGGTGTGCTTCTAAAAGTACCGATCTACAAAAAATCGATTTTGAGATAATCGCGATTGAAAGTTTGGAGCATGCAATACCCATACATGGGTATCGGGTATGGGAATTTTGGGTATGGGTATTTCAGCCATATTGTTGGGTATCCACATGCATGGGTATAATCATTGATTATACACATAACACTAGCTATATAAAATTTAGTGAATTATATTTTTGTAGTACAGTACATTTGAAAGGAACAAATTGGTAATAGCATGTAGATCGGTATTTTTTAAAGCACAAAATCAGACAGCTGTAGATCGGTACTTTTACCCATAATAAAAAAGCACAAAATGAGTTTTTGCTGAATCAGACAACGATCTGACATGATTTTTAGAAGCACAAAAAATAATGTGCAGATCGGTACATTTAAAAGAACAATTTTGAAAAAAGTGTGTAGATCGGTACTTTTAAAGACACAAAAGCTGAAAAAGCTTGTAGATCGGTACTTTTAAAATTTCAAAAACCGTATTTTGCGATTTTTTTGCTTTTTTTCAACCCCCCATATCTCAAAATTGAATTTCGCACCCCCCACATTATATATTTTTTTGAAGCGCATGTTTATGGGGACCTCAAAAATGGTCCTAACTCAAATTTGAAAAATTTGTAGATCGGTACTTTTAGAAGCACACCCTTCATATGCATCTAATTGCTCCTCCCAAGGGAAGATACCTAAAATTTGGTTGTTTTATTTGGGTGGGGGAGGGCTTGCGGGGTTCAATATATAGGCTTTTTCAAGGTATGGAACGAAGAAAAGGGGAAGCAAATCACATAAATTAGTGATCTTTAAGGTGAAAATATTTTTTTAAATGTGAAAATTTGCAATTTTGAGCAACGATATGTTTCAATCACAACAATGAAAGATACAACAAGGCACTAGTTCGGCAAATTGGCAGCTAGGAACTTAAGCAACATGATAGAAAACTTTCTATACAATTTAACAGACACTCGAGTTTTTGTAAAATTTTACTAAAATTGTACAAAAATTTGAATTATTGTACAATTTTACTAAAATTTTACAAAAATTTGAATTTTAGTAAAATTGTATTTTTATTTTATTAATTTTCCATTTTATTTTATTTTATTTTATTCTATAATTTTCCATTTTATTTTTATTTTATTTTTATTTTTTTCTGAGATTTTGCCAACCCTGGTACTGGGGTCTGGGTGATCAGATTAGGGGTTGCGTTCTCCGGTCATAGTTGGATCCACCCGGGTGTAAATATGTTAGGGCAAATTTTTTGCGTGGTATTTGCAACTTATGCATTCGTCACTACCGTAAATCCTCGAAAAAGTCCCCGGGGGAGTTATTTTTTCCTCGGAATTTTTTGAGGGGGGACTTATTCGAGGGGGGAGTTATTCGAGGGGGGAGTTATTTCTTCGTCGGAATATTGAGTAAAATACTTGATCAGTATATCATCTGAATGGGGTTAAGTAGGCTGCATCAACGTGTGAGCCAGAATAGAAATCCCATAATTCATGCAATAAAATCAATGCTAGTGTGCATAAACTGCAAAATAATGAATGCTTTTGATGATCATATATTTACATACATACGTTTTTTATACGTGGACTTTGTTCCCACCCATAAAAGAGGGGGGCGTTATTCGAGGGGGGAGTTATTTTTTCCTCAGTCAGTTTACAGGGGGGGGAGTTATTCGAGGATTTACAGTATTTTATTTAAGAAATTTTTTTGAACAAAAACAAACAAAATTTTAACAATATTTAGTAATCTAAGGCCGCGTTTACATGTTTTTTGTGATGACTCGACCAAACTAAATAGTTCAATAAGTTGATCAAAAAGGTTCCATATGCATGATAAAAAGTTGTCATCCATAAATACATTCTAAATACCTAGGCGAATATCAATGTCAAATTACAGAATCGTGCTTGTAGGACAAGAGTTATAAAGTATGAAATACTTGAGTACTGCGTAAATACGTTTACATTTCCTCGCGAAAAAAAATACCGGTACCCATTTACTCGCGTACTTTTTTTAAGTACGCGAGTACAGAAAACGTATTTTCAGCGGACAGAAAATGTCATTTTTCCAAACGGAAAGTGACAAACATTCAGCATTTTCCTAAGAAATACTTATCACGAGAGGAAAACACATCTTTCATGCATACCAAGGTAAAAATTGGAAAAATATTGACTTTTTGTGAGGAAAAGTACTCACTTTTACGTTTTTTGTGAGAAAAATACCCGTTTTTACGTTTTCCCCAGGAAAAGTCACATTTTTACGTTTTCTCGAAAATAAAGTATTTTACTCACGTTTTGTTCAGTGTAAAAGTGTTTAAAAATAATTTACGTTTTCTGTACTCAGGTGTGAGTAAAAGAAAAATACTTAACGTTTACGTTTACTTTTAAAAAAGTTCAGTACTTTTAACAACTCTGGTAGAATGTATGGATGACGACTTTTTTTCATGAATATGGAACATTTCTCTCAACATATTTAACCATTAGTGTTGTCGAGTCATCACAAAAAAACGTGTAAACGCGGTCTAATATTATTTAACAAATATGTAACAAAAACAAAATTAAATCAACAAATTTTATGTAAATAGGTAAGTTAAAATAAACGATATTTAACAAAAAACAACAACAAATCAAGTAAGTAATCAGAGACTTTGAAAGTGACAAGTAAAATTGAAGGATACAAGAACGGGAGCGGAAAGCAGAATGTTTCCCTGACAATTGCACATAAAGTGTCTAAATATTTATACCTTTGGTAGGTATTTATCTTATTTATACAAGTCGCTAACATACTGGAGACATAAAAAGTATGACATCAAGCCAACATTCGGGTAAACACCTGATTCATGTTTGATTGGCAATAAATATTTATACAAGTCGCTAACATATCAGAGACATAAAAAGTATGACATCAAGTCAACATTCTGGTAAATGAATGATTCATGTTTAATTGGCAATAAATATTTATACATCCATAAATTGCGTGTGAGTGAATTGTGTTTTTACCATAATAAACGTGGGAGCGGGTGCTTTTTGAAATAATGAAAAAGCACTATTGTGCTTTTAGCATGCAATTATGCATTCATTGAATATACCTACAAATGAAATTTCATTTTGAATTTTGATTACCGTATTTCTTCTAATAGAACGGCATACCTCCAATAGAACGGCACCTCCAATAGAACGGCAGGTTTTGCCACTTTTTTACACTCACGAAATTAATAGAACGGCAGCCTCTAATAGAACGGCACCTCCAATAGAACGGCAGGTAGAAATAACGTTGGAAGAGTGCCAGAATACGCAAATATTAGATAAATGTGTGGTGTGAACATCCAAGGTGTTCAGAACTATGATTTGGGGTATTTTCATTTTTCACATTTGGTTTTGTTTGAATTGATGCTCTGATAGTAAAATGTTATTTATTTTTCATTAAAAACACGATGTTCAAATGAAAAATGTCTGAAAAATATTGGTGAAAAAATAGAACAGCAGCCTCCAATAGAATGGCACCTCTAATAGAACGGCAGGTAAAAAAGTTGACGACAACATAGAACGGCGCTCTTCCATTAGAAGAAATACGGTATTATTTTATTATATATATTCAATTGAAGAGTTCACAATTTGTATTCAATTAACGATGAATGAATAATTCGTTAAATTATTTTTCATCTGATTTGAGCTAGGATGTCGATATTATCGCAAATTGTTGGTCTATTTTAGGATACACACTTTTTAGACTACTATTTATGAAGTTAATTACAAAGATAGAATATGGTGACAGAAAAATTAAATATAAAAAGAGACATAAATGTTTAAGTGCATCGGGTGCATTGACGTTGTGATCTTTATTAATATTTGTGTATAATGTTTTGGCCTAGTTGATTAGATTAAATCGCACGAGAGCAAAGTGACGCACCGAAACCTGAATACAAAAACAGACTGCGTCAATTCCGAAAGTGGAGAAAAAAAATTTTTTATAGAGAGATGCAAAGTAAAATATTAAAAGAAACGTAAATTTATAAGTGAAAATTGAAATGCCACGTAAAATGTTTTTACTAAAAAGTTCCAACAGTTTTGAAGTTTGAATGGTGCTAAAGTACCGTATTACCTCAAAATACCCCCATGGGGGTTTATTATTTCGCCAGCAAAACTTGAGGGGGGTTAATTCGAGGGGGGCTTATTCGAGGGGGGTTATTATTTCGTCAGAAATTTTCGTATGGATCATAGTAAATAGTAGGCATTTGGGTACCCAAAACAGGTAATAAATGTGTCCACACAGGGTATATTTGGACATAAAAACGTAGATAGCTATACTCGGCAGACACGATACTCTACAAACAGATAGGAGTTATGTCTTCGGCTGGCAGACGGCCAGCCGAGAACTTATGGAAGACGTGCTGCTGGCCACGTGATGGCAAGAGATGATGACGGCGACGAAAGTGATCACGTCATGATGGAGTGTTTCCTCCGGAAAAATGTACGGCGTAATGTCATCCGAGTATACACAAACTAGTCTATGTGTAGCTGCAATGTCAATAAACTAAGGTGTCAAATTTCTGTTTTCCGTTTCCGCTTTCCGCAGGCATTTTTTTCCGTTTTCCATTCCGTGCATTGTTGCATTTTTCACGTTTTTCTCTCAAAATTTTCACTCTTAAAAAATAAACCCCCGGGGGGTAATTCGAGGAAATACGGTATGTAAACGCAAAACGCTATAACAGCAATGATTTGTTTCCAAATTTTTATGATATTTGTATGCGTTTCGTATCGTTGGCACGCTTCCAGCGGAAATTTTTTCAAAATCGCATTTTAAAGTTTGACGATGGCCCGACGGCGCTATGTTTGGGCGACAAAGCTTGCCTTGCCATTTTCGGATAGATCCGACATTTCTCTACAATTTTTGTAATCACAAATTTCGTTGGCTGGGAAATATTGAGGGAGTTATGTGAGATTTTTTAAATCACACAAAATTGGGAACAAATCTGAACATTTGAAATTAAATGTTTAATAACTTCTCAACGGTGCAGCGTAGGCAAAAACGAATTACACGACTGCAAAGCCCGTGTCTAAAAGTACCTCTACCTAAATTTTCAGATCAAAATATACACGCATATCTGATTTATAGTGCAAAATAAATTTGGAAATTCAGGTATGCATTTTTGGAAATGAAACTTTATTTTGTATGGGAATTCCGGCCAGCTCTTCACGACCATGAAAGACCGCTCTTTTCGACCATCTTCGGAAATGAAACTTCTCCGAAGCACGCGTGCATTTTTGGAAATGAAACTACTTTTGGATATGTGCATTTTCGATATGAAACTCCGGCCGTCTGAGATGGATTTATGCACTTTCGATGTGAAATTCCTGTTTTTCATAGGGGACTGGTCATGGATATGTGAACTTTCGATGTGAAAATTGCGATTTTTTTGAAAATCGGTACCACTGTATCTCGGGAACGAAATGGACTGTAACGCTGATTTTTTTTCTAAAATGTGAAAAAACTATACGTGGAGGTCAAACCACGCTTAACTCGATTTTTTTCTGGATTTGGCGCTTGTGAACTTTTGGAATGGAACTCCCCATGTACTTTTGGAATGAGTCTACTCGCTTGCGTAACCGAAAATGTAGAGAGAAATTTTTTTATGTGCCGCGCGACATGCAGCCAATCGAAAGTTGCGTAATTATTTAGCACTTCAACCTTTTGTTTCCTCTTAATACAAACAATTGGTGAAAAACAAGCTTCAATCTGCACAAACAAGCAAAACAAGATTAATCTCAACAGATTTTCATCAGTGAACACAATATGTTAGCTGTGAATAACTGTGAGCCTTTGTGCCAGCGTTTGAACCGATATCCCTGATGTGAAGTTGGCAGCCAGCCAAAACTTTCGAAATCAGTATCAATATAAATAAAATAGGCCAACAATAGGTAAAAGTAGGTATATAACGAAAATAGGGATTATGACGGTGAAAATGGACAAAACGGAGAAAATTTTATCGATTTTGAGCAAAAATTGTGGAAAAATGCACCCATGTAAAACACGCAACCGAAAACTTGGACGTGGGCTAAGTTGCCATATGACCCGATCCAGTTTTAACATTTTTTACAGTGACCGAAGTCATTTCTGTAATTGGAAAAAATGTAATGATGAAAAATCGGGAATGAATCAAAAAGTTGCTGAAACAATTGGAAACAGATTGATTCGGGTTTAAAACAGTTACCCACTCTTGAAAGGTAGAATCCTTCCCTGATTTTTTTGAAAATCGGTACATTCGGCAATAAATTTGCACACACCCGCCAGAAAATAAATCTACTTTGGGCAGAGTGCCAAAAACATTTCAAAATATAAAAAAATCGCCGACAAAAATGTCCAACAATAATCCGCCGATACCCGGCGTTTCCGACAGCACAGAAGTGACCGGAAAAAGTGTTCCATTACCCGTCAACGTTCCAGTGACTTCATTTGAAGCCGTTTGTACGGCGGCAAACACTTATTATCAGCAACCAACGTGCAGCTACGCTCTTGGACAGGTGCCAATTTTTAGCTTTGTTTTGTTTTGTGTGGGCGCGTGAAAATGAGTTCTTTTTTTTTTGGTATTGGTGAGTATTTTATGTGTTTTGTTCGGTTCTTTTCTTTGATAATGAGAAATGTCGCAAAATTTCAGTATATTTTAAATTTCACGCTTGAATTGTTGGGCGTTGTAACGGCAGTTGTAACGTCATGTTGAAATATTGTAACGAGCATTTTTATTGTTACAATGTTTCATCGTTACAGCCCTGCGACTATTATTTGCCATCACGATTAATTTTATTCTCTCAATTTCTTATCAATCAAAACTTCTCGCAGTTCGGCGTTCCCCCAGTGATTGATTTTTCGCAGCCGCCGCCAGTGACGCACCAAATTCCTTATGGTGAGCTGTTTGTGGGGTGTCCGGATTTTTTTGGCACAATGAAAGTTTTTTACTTTTCATTGGTTTTATGTTTTGCAGATTTTCGTTCCAATAACACAAAGTTCCAAAGTTTACAAAGACACAAAAACTGAGACAAAATTTCCATTCTGCCGTGTTCGATTCAAATTTTTCAATTTGCAATAATTGGCAAAATTTTAGCCCCCAAAATCCATCAATAAAAAACAAAAACACCGCAGGTTACCCAGACGGCTCCCGATTTCCAGTTCAAGCAATCTACATTCCCGTGCCAGTGCCAATGCTGCACCAGCCTTCCACGAGCGGCACTCAAAAAAGTTCAGAGTCGAAACTTTGCCGGAAAATCACGAAAAAAACGCCGACGAAGGGAAAAATTGGCGGTAAAAGTGCCTCGAAAATTCGATCGCCGAAAATGCGAAGTCCAGCGGCGAAAAAATTGTACAAGATCGTGCCGAAAAGTCCTTTGAAGTCGCCGAAAAAGTCGCACAAGAAATCGGGTGTGCACGGAACTCGTGAGTTTCGCATTCACAGTTAAAATTCTCATCACTTTTTATTGATTAGTCGCTGAAAAGTGAAAAGGACGGTGTGTGAGTACCGTATTTTCTCTAATAAATCCCCCACAATAATTGCCGACTTGAATAATTCTCCCCGATAAAATGTTGAAAAACAATCTCCCCTTGAATAACCCCCCCCCAGCTAATGGTGATGAACGTTAACTTTAGGCATAACATTAATTTACTGTGTCGAATTATTTCTAATTATTCGAGTAAGTGCGGTGGGTAAGTTAAAGTAGCTCAGTATTAGTTAAATGTTTTAAAGCCCAAAATGGCTCAATCTGTGTATGAATATTTATAAAATATCCAATATATCGTAATTCCTCTGCAGGGTCCAGCCTTCATATGAAACCTCGTTCAAAGTCTCCGAGGGGCAGACATACCAGTCATTTGGCAAGGAGCCAAAAATCTAGTCCAGCGGCAGATATTGATGCCAAAAAGTCCACAAAAACGTACAAGCCACAGGCTAATGTTTCTTTGGATGATATTTCATCTGACAGCGTGCAATCCGATTTTGAGGACAACCGAAAAGAACGAAAATCTCCGAAGAAAATCAAAGGTTGCTAGTTAATTTGTAGTTTTTGATTGTAAAAAAGGTTCACCATGACTCTACACGGTACAGTTTATTTTCTGCGGGAATTTCAGACATCTTTGAGAAGCCATACATCGGCTTTGAACGCAGTCTAGTTAAACGGAATGAGTCAATTTTTATCTCTGCCGACAGTAGTTTAGGGACACTTTATTAAACTGAAATTAGTTCAAAGCTGATTTATTGGTTTTCCAATATTTTTAAATTGCGGTTATTTAGGGCTATTAAGGTAAACTCAAAGGTGTTTAAATTAGATTTATCGGTGTTTTGGATTGGAAATATTTTCTGGAAATTTCTTTTGTCACCTAGTGTGCGTGCCAGCAAGTGTAAATATTTGTATGTTTTTAAACTTTTCAAGTGGCTTCAACATCGTGCAACACCTGACTGATTCGTCAGACAACGTTTTTCCAACATTTATCCGCAGATACTCCAAAGAAAAGTGCCACATCTCATTCAAGTGCCGGGCGTCATGTCAAGAAGAGTGAAATTCAAACTTCAGTTGCGAAATCAAGCACCACAAAAGTACCCAAAAGTTCATCAGATATAAAGATTATCTCTGTACCACCAACATTTGGCAAGGTGCCAGATGTAGGTGCGACTGCAAACAGACAAGCTGAGAGAAATTTTGATAATAGAGGTCAGTACCGCGTGTAGGATTTTTTACAAAAATATCTAATGTGGTGAGCATCAAAAAGTTGCGTTATTTTGAGAAAATATAATCTCAGAAAATCCCTCAAAAAATTAAATCTGAGTATTAAATAAGATCTCAGGTATCTGAAATACAAAAAAAATAAATTCTCAAAAATAAAATATAATTAAGTATCCCTGGAAAGCCACGGAGAAAATATCAATCAATTTTTATAGGGTTTTTTGTGGTAATTTCTGATATTAAAAATATATAAATCTCCCGAGATTTGTTCAATGCTCACTCACTGCTCAGCTATCTATCTATCCCGAGGCAAAATTTTTGGCTACGGCCCCCTGAGCCCCCCCCCCACCCAATCGCTCAGCTACCTACCTATCTGGAGCGATTTTTGGGAAAGTTTGCCCCAATTTTCGCTCAAAATTTATTAATTCGCTCGTTAATTTTCATACCATTTTATAGTTTTTCACCTTCAAAATCGCGGCTTTCGTCTATTCACATGCATATATACCTTTTTTAGCCGTTTTTAGCCTATTTTGGCTACTTTTAACCTGTTTTTAGCGATTTGTTCTCTTTTCTGCCTTCTATGCATTGAAAAAGCCCATATATTTTTCCCCCCGCGAGCCCCCAGCTATCTATCCCTCCAGAGGCGTGATTTGCTATCTTTCCAGCCCCCGCGAGGTCCAAAATCTTGGAGACCCCTGTATATATGAATGAACACTTTCAGGGTCTTCAACGAGTCGTCCCACAGAAAACAGCCCTGGATCCCGCAGTAGCAGCGTCCCGAAAAGGTTCGGACACTCAAACACTGAACTGGCCAGGTGCCAATCCCTCACCCTGTCAAGTGCGCTGTCAAGTGACAAATTTGCGGTGAAAGTGTTTCGCGGAGAAACCGGGAATAACTTGTGAAATGGCGTTTATACCACTTGCTTTCGTAGGGAAATTTTAGGACAGGTACCCGTGGATTTGAAACTTTTCTGAAATTTGTCACTTAACGGGCACTTTACGGGTGCGTGATTGCCACCAGATGCACATCAGCCGCCAGGGAAGTTGAAATTCCGAAACAGGAAGCGCACACGCTAAATTTCGACGATGTTGCCGATTTCCAAGCGGATGATGTAAATATCAGGTGTCTATTCCGCAAGCCGACATGTGACAAGAAAAGTGAAAAGTGGTGGATCAAGTGTAAAGTGGTATAATCGAGTGTAAAGTAGATCAAGTGTGATGTGGTAGATCGGGTGTTAAGTAATAAGTAAGTTCATCTATTTATAACAAACGTACCTGTCACTTACTCGCTTACTTGTGGCTAGATTTATTATATTTTACCACCTCGGGACCGATACCAGACTGACATTTAACATCGTTGAACCCGACACCGATGCCGGAACATTCTTGTCCAGACCGATACCGATACCGCACGATAGTTTGAAAACTAGCCACAACTTCACTCACCACTGAGCACTTGTCCACTTCCGGCGTAGACCTCAAGATCACCAAAAACCGAAAAATCGCCGAAAAAAATCAAAAAGTCGAAAAATCGCTACATCCCAATAATGGACGAGCAATATTTCCACTACCGTAATCGGAAGATTGGTCTTACGGTAGGCACATGGCGCATGGAAAATGTGCGTACGGAATTTGACGCGCTAAGGGAGAGAATTAGGAGGGCGCAAGAGAACCGACCGAAACCCGATAAGGACCCGACAGAACCGGTTTATGTGCCTTGCGCTTGTGGTTGGTTTTTTCGTTGTTGTTTTTGTGCTATTAAGTTGGTGGTGTGTTTAGGTGGAAAAATGAAAAAAAGTTAGATTGAAAATACCTGCAAGTGAGTAGGTATGTAGATAAATGCATACCTTTTGCATAATTAAAGTTTTAAGCTATTATATGTGGAAAAATAAATACCTACTACGGCAAGTGCATTTGGAAATCGCTAGTGTGCGCGACACCAATGGGGGGGGGGGATCACAAGGTACTACCTTGAAGGTAGTAACCCTAAATTTCGCCACGGTATAGATAGCAAGGTGGATCGGACGTTTTTTGGGTAACCCTTCCGCTGAAGTAATTCCATTTAATCCCAGGTCACGGTCATTCATCTGATAGCGAAACTGGGCGCGCCGACCCGCGAACGAAATTTGGAAGCCGGCAAAAACGACGCAAACGTGTGGTGCGGTCGAAGAAGCGCGATCAAAGTTCGAATTCGGATGAAAATGACGCCAATTCCTCCGCTGGTGGTAAAAGTGACAGTGAAGGTGATGCGGAAATTGAATTGCGGGAGCAGGGCAGATTTGCGGAAGCGCAGAAGTTGGTTTAGAAGATTTTGGTTTTATTTTGAACACCCATTTTAGAAAGATTCTGAATTATTATTTATTTTTTTTCATTTGCTATGCATGTATGCATCGAAACCGTCTTTAAAATGCCATGTATGCATCGAAACCGTTTTTAAAAAAAACATCAGCAAAAATTTTTTTGTACTATGCACTAGGTATTTTGCAATTTTGCGGCCGCCCCCCCCTTTCCCAGGCCGAAACAAAAAATGAGCCAGAATTGGCACTTCCCAAAGACGATTTTGTCGATGTATGAAAAAATTTTGCGCGCAAGCACGCATATTCCCTTTCACGCAACAGATATTTTCGGCTGACGCGTCAAGCCCGTGAAAAACCTAAATTTTTGCCCATGTCGCTCTATATGCCTGTAAGATACAGACTATATACAGCTTTTTGGAGGCCACCAGGAGCCTTCTCTTATAACCCTTTTTAAGCACGATTCCATGCAAAACTTGACTTGAAGTTACGAACTTTTGACAAAAGGCGATATACCTAACAAGTCGACAAAAATGTATATTTTTGACAGAAATCACCACTTGTAATGCTATCCCATGGCCCCACAGGCATTCTGTAGATATATTGAGCATCACGAAGTACTGGCAATTGTCTGATATACCAGTATATGTTGACCCATAACCAAATTTGGGAGCTTTAAAAAAAACCGTTTTATTTTTTTTAAATGTTAAAAACAAAACAAAAACAGGGTCGTTAAAAAACCATTTTTTTGGCCATCCCTAGACGTAGCCAGGATTTTGAGCTGGGGGCGGACTGTATACGGAGCCCGACCCCCCTAAAATTTGCCCATTTGTAGGCGCCACGCCATGGCGTGCGTGGCGTTGGCATTGTCGCCAAATAATGCTGTACTGTATGTATTCTACAGCGACCGGGACACATTTTTGAGTAATTTTTTGGTGGTAAACCATAGGTATGAATAAAGCATGCCGTGCGGCGCCGAAATGCGCGTGAGCGCGCAAAAAATGTTCCGTCTGCCAACAAAATCGCTTTATGGAAGTGCCATTTCTGGCATATTTTTCTGTCCGACCCGGGAAGGGGGGCGGCCCCCGCCTCCCCCCGCCCCCCCGCCCCCCTGGCTACGTTCTTGATCACGATACGAGTCGATAGGGTGGCAGACGGTACGGCCTTGCGGTAAACCGTACGGTACGGTAAATTTTCTATTTTGCGGTAAACGGTATGGTACGGTAAATATTCAATTTTGCGGTAAACGGTACAGTACGGTAAATCTGAAAAGTGCGGTACGCGGTACGGTACGGTACGGTAAATTTCTGATTGTCAGAAATGTATCAATGCCAGACTACAGACAACTTTTACTTCAGTAAATTGACACTCAATTCAATGCCACAATTTGATAAATGGACTTAAGAACACAATAACAGTATGATGACATAAAATTCCATTACCCACAATGTAGGGGCTCAATATATAGGTTTATTCAAGGTGTAGAAGGAAGAAAAATTCCTAAGTGGTGAAAAATTGCTCAAAGTATGTGAAATTTACACTTTAAGAGCGTGTTGAAGCACATGGCTTGATTGGAAAAACACATTATACTTATGTAAATCATGACTTATATCAATGAAATGAAAGGGCTTCAAATCAGGAAAACACTGTTGTGAAATTCGCGCGCTTGCGCGCAAAAAATTTCACAACACCACATTAATTGTCATCAATAAATTGGCATATTTAAGGTCAATCTGAGTGAAATTTACCGCATTTTCTGCGGTAAATGAGTGCGGTACGCGGTACGGTACAATAAATTTTGGGAAATGCGGTACGCGGTACGGTGGTAAATTTCTAAAAGTGCGGTAAACGGTACGGTACGGTAAATTTCCCAAAAATGCGGTACGGTACGGTACGGTAAATTCTGCCACCCTACGAGTCGATTCCACATTTTCCACCACTTGGCAGAGAGCTGGACAGAAAGCGGTCGCACCCAGCGCGTTTGCATCCGGAAATCTGGCACAACGAATCTGGCCAATTGAACGACGGCCCCGCGTGCAGATGCAGCTACAGCCAGCGGCAGAGGGGCGTCACGCACCATCTTTTCATGGGCGAAAAGGTGGGGGTGGTTGTGGGGGTACTAATTAAGCAGGGGTTTTATAGGGCGTTGGGGGTGTTACCCCAAACGCCCCAGCTTTAAAAAACATTCCTCCGTATTCTATGGCGATTTTTCAACACGCTTTTTTAAGAAAATTCCAAAAAAATGGTTTCTCTCTCTCAAAAATGACCATTTAATCGCTCACAGGCAATCCCACGTTGCGTGCCAAACTCTAACAATGCTGAAAAATTGTTCCATTATCGCGTTGTTGTTGAACCCAACACAAACATGACTGTGAGTTTTGTTTGTTGTACTTTAATTTTGTTGAAAACTTTTTTTTGCAACGACTGAACTAGTATTTAAAAAAATTGATACCTACTTCAGATGCTCTTCGCAGATGGTTTGTGCAATTTGTGGGAATTTGTGCAATTTGAAACTATTTAGGATCAATTTTTATACTTCAAACATTTTTCTGTAAGGTAGATTTCATGTTTCCGCATTTTTTAATTTTCCAGTTTACAATTTTCCATGAAATTATTTGAGAAACGTTTACACATGATTCGATTTGAATAGGAATAAATTGTCAACATGCCGTGAAACTAAAGAAATACATCAAAATACGTATAAACACCAAATAATACTTCCTCAGACTGACATTCCAACTACAATCAGACACGAAGAAAATGATTACACTTTTGAAGGGTTTTCAATATTCACTCACGAGAAGTTGCCGAAAAATGTGCCGCCGTGTATAGTTTCCCGATGGAATTTGGACTATTCCATTTCACTGGAGAAGGATAAAGTCCCTGTGGTTGGTGTATTGTTGTCAAATTATTTGAATAACATGTGCATAAAACACGAAATGCTGCAATAAATTACTTGTACTATTTTCCTGATCCTGGTGATCGCATGTGCTTGAATAAATTATTCATAATTGAATAAACTATTCATACCGTTTTGTAGTAGATGCAGCGCTTCCAAATCATATTATTATACATTCGAAGCTATTTACAGTAAAAATTTAAAAATCTTTTCATTTCAATTTACCGTATTTCCTCGAAATACCCCCAAGGGGGTTATTTTTTCAGAGTGGGAATTTTGAGGGGGGTATTTCGAGGGGGGTTTATTATTTCGTCAGAAATTTTCACGAAATTCATAGTAAAGAGTACGTTTTTTATACCCAAGACCGGTAATCAACGTGTTCAAGTAGGGTATATTTGGGCCAGGGCCGTATCCAGGGGGGGGCGGGGGGGCTGCAGCCCCCCCCTCCCGGGGTGAAACCTAAAAATTCCCGGAAAATGCAATTTTTCCTATACATTTTGCGATGTTTCTTCAATGTTTTTGCGCGCAAGCGCGCAATTTCGTCCCCATATATTGTATTTTCAGCGGATCAGTCCCTGTAAACAAATATCCTTGAAAATGAACACATTTTTGCGACTTTCGCCGATTATGTATGCATATTTAAATCTATATAAAGCGGTTCCTGGCGCTGGCGCCAATGCCAATAGCGCCATGGCGTGGCGCCATGGTATTGCGCTAGCGCCAAAACGCCTTTCCGTCGCTATATAGGGAAAAAATTTAGGGGGGTGGGCTGAGCCGCCCCCCCCGCTCGCCGGCCCCCGTAAACAAGCAGCCCCCCCCCCGCTCAAAAATCCTGGATACGTCCCTGATTTGGGCATAACAACGTCCGTCGCTACACAAACTAGTATATGTGTAGCTGCGATGGAAATTGCGACCAATATATACATCATGTACATTGAATACATGATGTACCTGATTCCAGACGGGGGTATGTCGAGGGGGGGTTTATTCAAGGGGGGGGGTATTTCGAGGAAATACGGTATACTTAAAATAATTGAGTGTGTGTTCCGAATAAATTCAAACCCTCGAAAACACTATTGAAAAATATAATATAATAATTAGCAAAATACAAAGTTCCTCGTCAAGTTAATGGCGACTAGTGCACTAGTTGACGCATGTGTCAACTCAGATTTCAGCTCGCGTATCGCGACCGATCTCCAAAATCCACAATAATATTGAAAAATAAATATTTATCAGTGCAAGTGCATTTGGAGATCGCTGTGCATGAAGCCGAAATCTGAGTTGACACAAACCAGTTGACGTACTTGTGTCAACTAGTGTGCGGGCACCCAATGGAAATACCACCACCGATCACAGAATTTCACCGTGTGCGCATTGGATGCCTTCACTGAGTACTTTTTCGGCAATTTATTAGAAATGGTTGATTTGCGTTGGTACCCAGCGATTGCGGATGCAATTCTCGGACGCGAGCACCCGTCAAAACAGAAATTATGCCCTGCCGTTCACGTGATGCCCAGATATGTTAGACGTGTGTTTATTTTTTGGGGGTTTTTTGGCCATGTTTTGGTCCAATTTTTGGGTTTTGGTCCACGTCGGTGCACGCTGAAAAATGATGTTTTCTACATACCCTAAATTCTCGAAAAAGACCCCAGGGGAGTTATTTTTTCCTCAGACGTTTTGGAGGGGGGGGGGTTATTCAAGGGGGAAGTTTTTTTTTCATCGTAAAACTTGGACTTAATTCATTGTATGGGTGCAGTCTGTAAACTCATGTAATTCAGGTATTTAACTGTCCAACAACAATAAAAAGATGTTTGTACACACTGTATACACAATGTATTTTGCTGTCGCTGCTCTAGGCTAATAATTTTGTGTATTTTTATATTGTATCGTTTTCATCCAGAGGGGGGAGTTATTCTTTCCTCACCTCGCAAACAGGGGTGAGTTATTCGAGGATTTGCGGTACGTTCACTTTACTCGGAAAGCTTCGTTTATTCTTCTTTTTACTTTTTATATTGTTTTTAGTAGGGGTATTTTGAATTCATAGCTAGCATACATAGCAATTCGCTCGTCCAGAGGGATAGACAGCTAGAAATATTTTGGGGTTGCTGGGTTTCAATTTAGGCTTTTCAAGGTGTAGTGGGTATACAAGCACATCTATAGCCAAAAATAGCGGAAAATAAGCAATCAGGCACTTGAATAATAATAACAATTACCCTCGCAGGAGATCCGACCAAATCGAACGACTACCACCTGCTGCACTGCGCCGCCATCTTGATGTACCTGAGCAGGGCGGCCAGACCCCTGATCAGCCCCGCCTACATGCACGCCATCCAGAGAGACGAGGCCTACAAGGGTTGGGAGACGTTCGTCACCGAAGTTAGGGGCACACTCGTGCTCAATCCGGATAAAGTGCGTTTTTAAGACTTGGCAACGTTGGGGAACTTAAGATACTGGCGATAAGAGTTTTTTGGTGGATAAATATCAAACAGTTTTCTTGGTGGATAAATTGCCATTTGCAGTATTGGCGGTGGCGCTGGCGTGGCGCCAACGTCCACTATATAATCATCTTTATATACCCATATTTTGTACTAGAAACATGTTGGGTACCTTTCTAATGCTGTTAGATACCGGATAAATACATAGTAATCGTTGGGTGGGTATTTGCGTGCAAAAAAATTTCTGTTGAATAGTGTGTCTATAGATCTCCCATAAGTAATTTATTTGCAAAAACCTGGGTCCCGCCCCCGCAGGGTTCGAACCTGCTCACAGCCCTTGCTCACCTCATTGCCCTCATCCAATCTCTCCCAGGGCTTGTCAACTCATAATTTCCACGCGTACTGGGTGCTGTATAAAATGCCACTGTGAACTCAAATTAAACTGTGAACTCAAAACTCACTACCAATGCGAATCACACCACCGGTCGCCGATTTGTGACTGCCGACTGCACATGATCGATCGCTGTTCATTTTACACTCGGAATTTCCAACTGGTAGCTGATTAGGAAGTTTTTGAACCTGTTATCTATATTGGGCCACTGAGCCACACGGGGCGGGTGACTCACTACCGCTATTTTGGCAGTTTTTTTCAGACGAAACGGCCCCGCGCGCACAATTTTCCAAAAGTTCGGAAACTGATCATTTTGCTTAAAACACGCTCGAGCTTCCCGTAATGACTCATTTTCGATCCACACAACCATTAGTTGACGGACTCACCATTCTGGTGAACACAAATGTTTCCAAAGATGATTTATCGGTTTCCAAAAATTCGGCCTTAAACTAGTGTGCGTTGTGCCACTAAATAGAGACACAACTAGAGGGTGAGCACACCGTTTACCTTGCAAAATGTCATTTTTATTGTGAAATGTCATAATCAATGTCGTTGGAAACGTAAAATGGTACGGAAAATGCCGATCTTTTTCAGGCACGTTACATTTTGCATGGCACTTGACTTGAAATTTTTGGTTGACTCTTGTCAAATTTGTGTTTGACACTTGACATTTGTCCCAATATTCACAGATCCCTTCTACGATTCGTTTGGATTCTTTGGACCAGCGCCCAATTGAAGCGGGTACTGACGATTTGCACCAGCAGCCAGTGTTGGCTCATTTTGGCATGCGGCCAAGTTCACTAACTGCCAATGGAAATCCCAGGTTTGCACGGATATTTAGCGCCTGTGTTTTGACGGGACCACAACTGGCTCCACTTGCAGACCCTTGAAATGTAGAATGTCATGCAAAGTGCCATCTAAGTCATCTAAAATGTCAAGGTTTTTTTTCTGTACTATTTGTTTGACATTATTCGTGAAATTTTCCAGGACTTCAGACACTTTGCATGTAATTTTACTTTTTACAGGGAATTTTACCATGTCTGGGAGTGGACTCTGATGTAAAGTTTCCCTAAAGTTTGGAGATGACTTGTCACTTGACACACTTCTCCAGCACATAAAAATAACAAATACACTGTCATATTGTCAGTTTTTCGTGTCAAAATATTTGCGTACACATTCGCAGTTACCAAAAAGCGTGGAAGCAGTATGTAAAGTTGAAGCATTTGATTCAGTTGAAGCCGAAAGTGACCGCAGAGGATAAAAGACAGTTGGCTGAGAAAGAGACGCAATTGAACAATTTGCGTGGCGCTTTGTTAGTTTTTGGGTTCGACATTGATTTTTAAAATGATTTTGATGTAGAATTTTATGTTATACATGGTAATGTCTACCATGCTACAGTCCCGCGCCCTGTAAAATGTAAGTAATGTGTCAAATGCCATGTAAAATGTCATACAAATTTGTCAATTCTCATGCAACCTGGCAGTAAGTTCGGTAATAAAATCTTGGTTTTTTTTCTCTCTTTGAAATTGACATTTAATATGAGATAAATATGGACGAAAAGATAGCAAGACAATGGTATGATATACCATCGACATTTTCCAGAAACAAAAAAAATTTTCGTCCTCTCAGCGGGCGGCGGCGTGATTTCGTCGCTGAAATTCCCGTTTCCGGCTTTTACAAGACCGGCATCCGTTGCGACATGGTACAGCAAGCCTTGATGCTTTTGCCGCTGGTGTCGCACGTGCGCTTTCACTTGAGCTTGCAGCGTTTGGAGGAGCGCATGGGTTATCGGTTTAGGGATAGGGCGCTTTTGGAGGTGGGTGGAGTTTCGGTTGGAAATGTGCCTTCTTTGTGAAGGTTCCTTTTTAGGGTTCCATCGATCTATTCAGATACACACAACATTGCTTGTCACGTTTAAAAAAGTTTTTCAATTTTTTTTTCAATCGACAGCTGGCTCTGACGCACCCCTCGTACCGGGCGCAGTACGGGCCAAACTCTGATCACGGTCGAAATGCACAGCACAACTGCGGCATCAGGAAACCCACGCCCAATTATGGAAATTGTTAGCTTTTTTATTGTCTGTTTCATTGTTGAATCTTTCTAAAATGTGAGCCGTATATTCTCAAATAGTTCCCTGTGCTCTCACAAAAAGTGTCACGATATGAAAACAACAATGCTCTATCACATAGGAAAGTTGAAATCACATAATTTATCTAAATTACAGTCAATTCAGTTGACACTAGGGATGGCCGAAAAAGTTTTTTTTCAATTACCTGGTTTCCGTGCAAATTTCGTTTTTCCGTTAACAGACAAAATTTTTCTGCTTATGTTTTCCGTAAAAAAAACCTGTTGACACCCTACACTGGATGACACTTAATTATTAGACCGGTTTTATACAATAGTGTAACCGTCCCACCTTTGCGCGACTTTTTTTGTACATTCGACACTTTGCATTTTCCGCGACCGCATGCTTTGAATTTTTCCTGAATGAAAATTCTCCCAAAAAAGGAAAAATTATTGCCTTGCGTGCGCGACTCCGCGTTTAAAAAACATTTTTGTGAAAGTCCCTGCATATTCAAAAAAGTACCTATTCTGCACACACCTAAGACCCGAATTATTTTCGACGCATACTGTGCCTTGCGCCGAGTATACATACCATCCAGGGCTAGAGGGGTCCCGAGGGTGGGGGTTGGGGGGGCTAGGGTTGGCCGATGTTTTTTTTTAAAACGTTTTTTATATAAAAAAAACGTTTTTTATTTTTAAAAAAACATGACGTCCGAAATGTTTTTTTTATTAAAAACATCGACCAAAATTTTTAGTACTAAGCGCTAGGTATTTTGAAAAATTTCATTGAAGTCACGAACATTCGACTATAAGGCGATATACGTTTTTTTTTTAACATGACGTCCGAAATGTTTTTTTAAAAAAAACATCGGCCAAAATTTTTAGTACTAAGCACTAGGTATTTTGCAAAATTTCATTGAAGTCACGAACATTCGACTATAAGGCGATATACGAACGTATCGACAAAAAATGGATATTTTTGACACAAATCACCACTTATAATGCTATCCCACGGCTCAACAGCCATTATATGGTCATATATAACATCACAGAGTAATACCACTGTCTGATATACCTATATATGTTGACACAAGGTCATATCTGGGAGCTTTTAAAAAAAAACGTTTTTTATTAAAAAAAACGTTTTTTTTCCAACCCTAGGGGCGGCACCCAACCCCCGGAGGATCAAAATCTAGATTATACCCCTGATACCATCTCCAAACCACCCGCAGCGAATGGCAACTCAAACCAGCCGGCCAAGCTGTTGGCGTGCCGCAAGCGCGGCATCAACACGCTCATGGCCGTGATGGCGCAGATGGGCGAGAGGGCCACCGTAAATAGCCCAGTTATGAACAATGAGAGGCTCGAGTATTTGGGGGACGCCGTTGTAGAGTTTTTGACTAGGTGGGTATAGTCTACTGTAGTTTGGGGTCTTGTAGATTTGGACCCCTGCGGTAGCTCATGTAGCTGGGTTCGCGGGGCTTCAATGTATATTAATTTGTGGATGGTAAAAATGGGCAATAATCGCTGTAGATAGGTGAAAATAGTTGAAAAATGGCCAAAAAAAGTTTAAAATGGGGTATATACGCACAGGGATTTGTGACCAAAGATATTTAGCTGAAAATAGGCAATAAGACACATGAACTAGTGATTGTGAATGTGAAAGTACAGTAAAATAAATTTATGAAAATTAGTAATTTTGTGTTATTTTTTCAAAAATACGGAAGCTCACTCGAGATTGCTGTCGATTTGGGGGGGGGAGATAGCTAAAAAATTACCTCGGGAAAAATAAAGAATTGCCTATAGACTTAGAGCGTTTGGGGACGGGAGTAAATGTGCAGAAAAATGTTTCCTGTTACATTTCAGCGTGCATCTATTTCTGCTGTTTCCCGATTTGGAAGAGGGCGCGCTGGCCACGTACAGATCGGCCCTGGTGCAGAACAAACATCTGGCCGTCGTGGGCGAGGTTAGATCATATTGTGAATGTAACGTAACGATGGCAAATAAAATTTTGAAAACGTTTTTTTTTGGAGTTTCTGAATTTTCATCGCAAAACAGAGTTTATCGGAGTTGACATCGCAAATACGTATCAATGTAGTGTCAACTAATTAACACACAAAAAAATTAAGCGCCACACTTGAACACACACCTTTAAACAGTTAAACAGAACCGCCACACAATTAAACAGAAATACAATGAAACTTAAGGGTCACAATAAAAATTTACTATGCTCTATCGCTTAGGAAAGTTGAAATCACGTAATTAACCAAAATTTAGTTGACGAATTTTGATGTCAACTACTGTGTGTGGGGGGCCCCAAAATGTTTGAACACAACTTAAAATATCAGCGTGCGGTCTGTTGCAAATATCACATTGTTCACATGCCCCAAATCCGACTAAATTTTCCTGACCCCAAAATCCCCCCCCCCAATATTTCCCCAGCGCCTCTGGCTGTCTCATTTTCTCCTGTACGCTCACGGGCCAGATCTGTGCCATTGGACCGATTTAAAACACGCCATCGCGAATGCTTTCGAAGGAGTTATGGGCGCGTTATTTCTCGATGCGGGGATTACGGTAGCCGACCGGGTTTTCGCTACCGTACTTTTTGACCCGAAAGAGGAGGGAAATAGGTTTGGGGGTATGATTTTTTTGGTAGGGGGGTTGTGGAGGTTAAAAAACAAATATTTTTATTCGAGGGCGAGCAGTAGAAGGTAAAAATGAGAGAAATGTCGCTAAAAGTAGGTGACAAATAGCTTAAAATATTTCTAAATATGAAGCCGAATAAAGTTGAAAATAGTCAAAATTACTATGCATTGCCGATTTTGAAGGAGGGGGTACTTTTCCGCATTTCCCACACAGACACTTCGTTTGGACGCACCCCCCACTGCACCCCCTGCAAAGCGCCGACCCAGGCGGCGATGCTAGTTGGATAGAAAAAGCGCCCGGTGCGCTTAACAAACTGGTTCAATTTCAGAAGACCACCGGCATTAGATTCAGACATATACGGCTGTTGGCTAAGGCTATGACCAGGAGAAGTGTGGGGTACAATTTTTTGACACAGTGGGTTACATTTTGGGTGTGGGTGTGAAGAGATGTTGGCGGCTGGGATATAAGTATTTATCACTTTTCTGAACGAAGCATTTTATCATAAAGTAATCGTTAAAAAATAAACATAGCGTACTGTGCTGTCTGTGGAGCAGAGTTGTTAAAAGTACTGAACTTTTTAAAAAGTAAACGTAAACGTATAGTATTTTTTAATACTCACCCCTGAGTAGGGTGTTAAATTTCCGTTTCCGTTTCCGCAGGAAAATTTTCTACCTTTCCGTTTTCCGGCAGCTGAAAAATTTTTACTTTTCCGTGTTCCGTTTTCCAGCAGCCGAAAAATTTTTACCTTTCCGTTTCCGTTTTTCCGGCCCACTTTTCCGTTTTCCGGCTGAAAAATTTTTACCTTTCCGTTTCCATTTTTCCAGGCTATTTTTTCATTTTCTGGCTCGATTTTCAGTTTTCTGGCATTTTTCCATTTTTTTCCAATTTGTATTTATCTTTTTTCACTATGGTGTTTTTAACTACCAGGTTCTTGTGTCGTTCATAATTTTTATCTGTATCCAAATCTGTAAAACACAAAGTAATTTTGGACACATACTTTGCAGTCTGCTGAGTATACATTTTACTGTTCAGATACATCAAACTCAAGGACGTAGCCAGGGGGGGGCGGGGGGGGCGGCCGCCCCCCCCTTCCCGGGTCGGACAAGAAAATATACCCGAAATAGTGCTTCCGTAAAGCGATTTTGTCGCCAGTCCGGAAAAATTTTGCGCGCAAGCGCGCATTTCCAGTATATTTTAGTTATACCTAGGGTTGGCCGATTTTTAGTACTAAGCACTAGGTATTTTGCAAAATTTTTGCGCGCAAGCGCGCAATTTCACACACAAATTGACATTGGTGGTTGTTTTCATTGGTTTTGTGGCATTTTTAGTATCAGAGTATCCATTTCTATGTGCTACCATAGGTTAATAAGCCATCATATGTTGCTGTAGTATATAATATTGAGGTACTGTGCTTCCGATGTACCTCCACAGTGTGTAACTTCACTCCCAAAGTAACAACCTCCTTTTATAACCTTGTTTGATCACTATTCCGTGCCAAACTTTACCTGAAGTCACAAACATTCGACTATAAGGCGATATACGAACAATATGTCGACGAAAAATGGATATTTTTGACACAAATCACCACTTATAATGCTATCCCATGGCTCCACAGACATCATATGGTCATATATAACATCACAGAGTATTGCCACTGTCTGATATACCTTTATATGTTGACACAAGGTCATATCTGGGAGCTTTTAAAAAAAAACGTTTTTTTATATAAAAAACGTTGTTTTTTTTAAAAAACATCGAGTTAAAAAAAAACGTTTTTTTTCCAACCCTAGTTATACGTGTGGTTTAGGACCAAAAAAGCACTGAAAATTCACCCCCGTCGCTGTATATGTATGTAAATAACATACAAGTACAGCACTATTTGGCGCCAATGCCAACGCCAATGGCGCCATGGCGTCGCGCCTACGAATGGCGCTGGCGCCAAGGCGCCATTCCTTTACCACAGGGGTCAAGTGATTTTAACAAGCTTTACATCACTCAGGTAGAAAATAGAAGAAAAGCATGATGAATCAAAGTGTATCAGACAAATAAAATTTGGTAGATATTACAGTTCATCCTAACCTAATTGCTTAAGGGCATGTTGCAAAAAAAGTATATGAGCGTTTTCTGGCTTCAAATTTAGCACTCCAACAACAATGACATTATAAATACTGTACTTTTACTCATCAAATACAATACTATAAGCACATCAGACCAACCATAAACATCTCAAAATGAAAATGAAAAGTAAATTTGGGGACACAATACAGGTTCGATATATCGAAAAAATGGTCGATATTCAATATCGATATTCGATATTTTTTCAAAATTTTCGATATCGATATTCGATATTCGATATTTTTTCAAAATTTTCGATATCGGTATTCGATATTCGATATTAAAAAATGGTCGATATCCGATATTCGATATTCGATACGATATATCGTTTGAACCCTAGTTAAGCTTGAACTACAAGTGAAGTTACTGGCATGATTTATAGTTGCAGAATGTACAGCTACCACAATCAAAGCCAAACAGGCAAACTTGCATGCAGGTTTTTCTCCTGCAAATTTGTTCATTTCCGTGCAAATTTCACTTTATTTTTTCTGTTTCTGTGAAAATTTCGCTTTCCGTTTTCCGTTTTCTGGCATTTCATTTTTCCGTTTTCCAGCCGATAAATTTTTTTACCGTTCTGTTTTCCGTTTTCCGCTGAGTGAAATTTTTTTACCTTTCCGTTTTCCAGCCGATAATTTTTTTTACCTTTCCGTTTTCCGCTGAGTGAAATTTTTTTACCTTTCCGTTTTCCGTTTTCCGGCCGATAATTTTTTTTACTTTTCTGTTTTCCGTTTTCGGTAAAGTAAAAAATTTTTACCTTTCCGTTTTCCGTAAAAAAAATTTTTGACACCCTACCCCTGAGTACAAAAAACGTAAAGTATTTTATTTTTACTTTCACACTGCGCAAAAGGTGAGTAAAATACTTTTTTCCAGAGAAAACGTTCATATTTTTTAGGGAAAACGTAAAAATGGGTATTTTTTCTCACAGAAAACGCAAAAGTGATTATTTTTCTCACAAAAATAAAATAAAAAATCAGTGTTTTTTCCATTTTTCCTCAGAAATACATCAAACATGTGTTTTTCTCTCCAGATAAGTATTTCATAGGAAAATGTCCTATGTTTGTCAGTTTCTGTTTGGCAAACTGACATTTTCTGTCCCCTTAAAATACGTTTTCTGTACTCGCGTACTTTCAAAAAGTACGCGAGTAAGAGAGTACCAGTATTTTTTCTGGAGGAAATGTCAACTTATTTACGCACTATGCGAGTATACGTGTTTATCGAGTAAACGTAAATACGTTCACAACTATGACGTTGAGTATGCCGAGAAACCCAGTCTCATTTGAACCCTAGCTGAAACAGGCTCGGGGGATTTTTTCGCTGGGCGTGACAAAATCGGCTTGCTAGGTTATGCTGTAATATATTTACCTAGAATAACTCTCAAGTGGAGTTTTTTTCATCGATATAACATTTTGTTAATACTTCACATAATGGCATTCGTCATAATTTCAGGGGTCACAATCAACGTTTGGAATTTCTCGGCGACACAGTTCTACAATTGCTCACATCGGCGTATCTGTACAAGCATTTCCCCTATCATCACGAGGGTCACTTGTCCGTCAGTTTTAGTTTTTGCACCTTGACAATTGTGTAAGCAGCCCCGCACCTTTACAAGTGTAAGGTGTCAATTGTCATAAAAATTTTGCAAAATGTCACTCAAATTTTTGAAGTGTCATGCAAAATGTCAAAAGTTCAGTAATCAAATCATCATTTTTTATTTTGACACCTTGCATGACATTTCACACTTGACGTGACGCTTTAAATGGTGCGGGACTGCCACCTACAAGCGGAACGGTGACACGAAAAGTGAATTTGAAGTGACAAATAAACTTAGGTGTAACGGGTCAATTTCTGAATGAAAACTGTTGACATGTAATGACTTGCACTTGAGTTTGCACTGATCAATATTACTTACCACTTACCACTTTACCTGTCACTTGTTAACTTGCAGGATTGACACCAAAGTGACGATTTTTAATATTTATATTTTCTGGAAAATGGAGTTAGCCCCAATTTTTTTATTTTTTCGTCATTTTTGCATTTTATTATTATTTTCAGCTACTCCGCGCCGCATTGGTGAATAATAAGACGCAATCTGTGATTTGCGACGATCTTGGATTGTGCGATTTATTAGTCACTCCTCAGTGGGCCGAGAAAAAGCGAACGAATCTAGCCAAACCGGAATTGCGGTTGAAAGACAAGGCGGATTTGGTGGAAGGTCTGTTTTTGTTGGTGTTTTTTTTCTTTGACAAACTGTCAGAGATGTGTTCTTTATACCCCAAAAATGTTCGGAATCAAAACTCTATCCAAAAAAATTTTGATCCTATACCCGACCAAAATTTTTTTTTTTTGGAACAACCAAACCCGAAAATTTTTAAATTTCCAACCCTATTCCTTAAATGTGTAAATCAAACTTTCAGCATTTCTCGGCGCCCTGTATGTGGACAATGGTTTGGAAGCGTGCCAAGTTTTCTGCAGGGTTTGCTTTTTCCCTCGCCTCAGGGTTAGTTAGGTTCAACTTTTTTTCATCTGCACTTTTGTTCAACTTTTTCTTTCGTTTAGACAATGAAAATGAAGTGCCACGATAAAAAATTAACTACTCTCTATGGCATTGGAAATTTGAAATCACATAACCAACCAAAATTTAGTCGAATTTAGTTGACACGAATTTTGATGCCAACTAGTGTGTGTGGGCCCAAACAGGAAACGTATGGTAACAATCGCGTTCCCACCCGCGCAGTACTTCATCATGTCGCAACGTTGGAACGATGCCAAGTCGCAATTGCAACAATGTTGCCTCACTTTGAGACGGCACAACCGGGTACCCGGCGACTCGATGATTTTGAACCGACCCGAAAAAGTGTCAGAGACTGGAGTGGAGTTCCGAAAAGAACCCGATATTCCGTATTATAAATGCATTGCCGCCGAGGGGCCAACTAATACAAGGAGCTATAGGGTCGCTGTCTATTTTAGGGGCGAGAGATTGGCAACGGGTCTTTTGGTTTTTTTTGCGTTTTTGTTGTGCGTGATTTTGGATGGGCGAGGTTAGCACGTAAAATGTCGCAAATTGGTTGTGTTTAGTAAAGTGGTTCTTGCATCTCTATTAATTTGACACCATAAGTTTATACTCTACGGACAAAATACTTCACTTGCCCACTTGTCTTTGTCCTGGCAACATGCCAATGGTAACTGGAATGTATGCAACGTCTGCTGAAGGAAAGATAATAAAAATGCAGAATCGCGTTCTCGGTGGAAACTGAAACAGATTTTCTCTTGAAATTTCAATCGTAAAAATGTGTAAGGCATACTTGGAACGCTGCCAACTGCGGCAAAAAATCTTTCTTCAAATTCAGATCACAATGCACATTAAAACTTGGCAGCCGTCCAATTTCTTTCACAGGCATCGGCCATTCCGTACAAGAAGCTGAAATGCAAGCGGCAGAAAGAGCACTCATTGCGCACGCGCATAGATTTCCATCTGTGGTTAGGCCCAGAAATAGAAAGCGCTGGCCTGGCACGATGCCAAATCGAAGAAGGTTCATCGATTTTGGCGCGCAAAAACCAGGATTTTTTGGCAAAAATCGGGCAAATTTCGGCGGTGACGGGCCTAATCGGGTTGTGGATACAAGTAGAAAAATTATTGGAAAGTATGGTGCCTATAGGAGGGGCGTCAGGAAGTGATTTTTTATTTTGAATGTGATTTACGTTGATATTGTTGCTTTTGCTTTTGGGTTGTTGACTGATTTTATTTTAAACATTAAAACTCTAAAATTTGAAATCTTTAAACTAGTTACGTGGTGATTTTTGCGCCTTTTTGTTTACCCAAACGACTCTACGCATTCGACTCAAAATTTCTACAATAAATATTATATGACCTACTCCAAATATTTTCCATTCATTTAAAACAACAGTTTTGTTTACAGTAACAATGTATTGCTCCATTCCGCGCGGTGTGGGTTAATCTCATAATCTCAAACCTATCTCGATGTGGGTTAAACACGTTTGAGTTTAATAGGATGAATCTACTTTGATCCCGTCAACAGTAGCTGATGGATACTTCATTGGGGGCCCACACACTTGTGTCAACTCAGATTTAGGCTTCACGTGTCGCAGAGCGATCTCCAAATGCACAGGGCAATGCCGAAATAGATATTGTGTCAATTGCATCGAGATCGCTCTGCGACACGTGAAACCGAAATCTGAGTTGACACGAACCAGTTGACATACATGTTCTAGGTATCGTATTATAGGTACCCTCAAAGTGAGCACTATGAATTTAAAAAACCACCCCCCTCGAAATACCCCCCTCTCCAAATTCAGTGTATAGAGAACATAGATGACAAAAGCTGCGTTCTGTGATCTGGGAAGCGCAGAACACACGTTAAAACAATGACTATGTTATGTTAGAACAGGTTTTATACCGTCTACGTACTTATATAAGTCTTTACAGCCTTATAAATGGCGGTTTTTGCTGCATTTTTCAACGCCTGTGTACGTTACAAACAGCAATTTAGTACTGGGATTTCAAAAAATTTCAGGCGAAATAATAAGCCGCCCCCTCGAAATACCCCCCCTCAAAATTTCCACTCTGAAAAAATAAACCGGGTAATTCGAGGAAGTACGGTAACTAGTGTGTGGGCAGCCACTCCGGTGAAAAATGCTTCCAAAGCTGATTTATCAGTCGATTGAGAAGAATTGGCAGAGTTTTGCGACCAGTGAATATCCCAAACATTAAGAGATTTAAAAAGTTTTTTTTTTATTGTGACCGGTTTCTTATTGGCCATGCGCACACTAGTTTTCACACGAAATTTAGAAAACTCATAAATGAGCTTTTAACGTGTTTGAGTTTTCCACAATGAGTCATTTTTAGTCTCCGTCAACTGTAGTTGACGGCCACCCCATTGTAGAAAACTCAAATGCATTCTAAGTTGATTTGTGAGTTTTCGAAATTTCGTGTGAAAACTAGTGTGCGCAGGCACATTTCCGCATAAATGTTTCACCTTGCAAATCCCGCCTTCTTTCGGAGTCGTATGACAGGATAAATACTACTTCCCCTCAGTGGGCGTTTTCAAACACCCAAAAACCATCCCGCTACTTGTGTTGTGTTTTTATAAAAATTACACGTCCATACAGTAATTTCCAGCAGGTGCTAGTTTCTCAAGTGGATTAAGTGGGAAGAAAGAGTATAATTGGCCAACAGGAAGCCAACTTTTAAGTGACAAGTATTTTAAGTAAAAAATTCTAAACAAAACTTCACTTCCCACTTGAAATTTTTTCCATTTATCACTTTTTCGATGCCACTCCCGGATCCTATAAAATTCACTGTAAAATGCACTTTGTCAAAAAGCACGTAAAATGTCATGTTTTAGTTTTTTTAACCAGGTCTATTTTACAGGGCAAATTGACAGATTCACAGACCAGACCCAGACATCCTGCCCGACATGGCGGGCAATTGCAAGATCAACTTCAACATGGAAGCCAAGCCCACCGCCGCCGCTTTCGTTGGCAATGGACCAAATGCGCAGAATAATACTTGTTGCTGTGGCTGCTGCCCAGCTGGGGTTACTTTTTTTGGAGGTGGAGGGGGTATTTTACCCCAATGCCAATGGCCACACACGCTAGTTGACATCGACACCAAATGTCAACTGGTTCCGTTCCCAATTCAAAACTTGCGTTTGAAAGTCGTTCGTCGGCTCGTCAGCATGCGTTCAATCGGGATCGGCACCAGTTGACATTTGGTGTCGATGTCAACTAGCGTGTGTGGGCCCATTCTCGCACCCTGTAAAGTGTGAAATAGTGTAATTTCATAATTTTTCAATTGTCATACGCTGTTTAAAGATAGTTTGATTTATTTCGTACATTTCAAGGCTGACACTTCGAGACTAAATACTTGCCTTCTGCGAGACGGGATTTAGTCGAGGGGGTTATTTAATGGGCGTGTTTAAGGACAAAGTAAAATTTTACTTTAAATACTGTGCAAGCCAAATGAGCATAAAACTCATCTGAAATTTAATAAAATCCCATCACTTGCAGCCGTGCTGCGGGTGCAATTTTTGGTATTTTCTGGATGCCTTGTGCTGCTTTTGCTGTCCCTGTTGCGAAGATGACAATGGTTAATTTGGGGTGGGGGTTAATTCTCTGTGTATCTTGGCACTGTTTTATGCTAATGTAATGGGCAAAATGCTAACAAAATCGGCTATTTTGAGCGATAATATAGGTGAAATCGCTCAAGATTGGCTCTACATAGATATTTTGATAGCTGGCCGATTTTTTTTTGTGGGGGGGGGTGATATTAGCAGAAAATTTTTATTATAAACACCTTCCCGGACAAGTTCACCACCCATTTTTTTATTTCACTTCGAATGCAATATCTCCGTCCATGATGGTGTTATAAAGCTGAAACTTTGTATATATAAAGTTGTAAGACCCCTCTACTCCCTAACAATGGGGGGAGGTGCGGCGACCAACCCTGTAGTTAGTCGCCGCACCTCCCCCCATTGTTAGAGAGTAGAGGGGTCTTACAACTTTATATATACAAAGTTTCAGCCTTATAACACCCCCATGGACGGAGATATTGCATTCGAAGTGAAATAAAAAAATGGGTGGTGAACTTGTCCGGGAAGGTGTTTAGTTAGCTGGAGAGTTTGGAGCGGCCACCCCCCAGCACTCTCTACCAGACCAAACGAGGTATGAACTAGGGTTGTCACCCTACATGCACCTTACACCCTAATTGAATGGGGTCCCTGTGCAGGGCGCGCGGCTCACACGACGCAGTCGACGCAGCAGCAACAGACCGCCATGAACAATGAAAACGTCATGCGCGTCGAGCCCAAAATGGACAACAAGGTTGGGCTTTTGTATCGGATTCTGGGGGTCTCCACTGGTGGTTTTTAACTGTTTATAACACCTTTTTATTTTAAAAACTGTCGTAAAAAACCTTTTCTCTATCCCTAGTCTGCGCCATTCGCAAACCCGATATGTTGGGATCTCATAAATTGGTAGTAAATCTTATTCCACTTGGTTTCAATTGCAGGGGGAAACTTTTTTGAACCGTTTTACAACGTGCAATATTGCCAGAAAGACTCTTTATCTAATTATCTACAAAAAGACCACCGAAAATAGGGTGGTGTTTCGTCAGACTCGGGGTATAGTCGAGATAGTGTAGTCTGACATAGAGAGTTGACCGACTGACTTCAACCACCGTAAAGGTTGCAACTTTAAATCGTGTACAATACTGAGCATTTTTACACTATGATATATTTTTTGATGCAGTAAAATGTAAAAAAATCGATGGCCAACTTGATAATTTTGCCTCCAAAAAAGTAGCTTCACAAACTCCCAAGTATTGTGAATATAAATCCCCCAGGTGAACGTGGCGCCGGTGATCAACATGCAAATGCCTCCCATGGCACAACAACAGCAGCAGTACCCCATGCAGCCTATGGGTGTCGGTAGGGTTCAAACGATATATCGTATCGAATATCGGATATCGACCATTTTTTAATATCGAATATCGATATAGAAAATTTTGAAAAAATATCGAATATCGATATCGAAAATTTTGAAAAAATATCGAATATCGATATCGAAAATTTTCAAAAAATATCGAATATCGACCATTTTTTCGATATATCGAACCTGTATTGTGTCCCCAAATTTACTTTTCATTTTCATTTTGAGATGTTTATGGTTGATCTGATGTGCTTATAGTATTGTATTTGATGAGTAAAGGAACAGTATTTATAATGTCATTGTTGTTGGAGTGCTAAATTTGAAGCCAGAAAATGCTGATATACTTTTTTTTGCAACATGCCCTTAAGCAATTAGATTAGGATGAACTGTAATATCTACCAATTGTTATTTGTCTGGTACACTTTGATTCATCATGTTTTTCTTCTATTTTCTACCATTGAGTGATGTAAAGCTTGTTAAAATCACTTGCACCATTCAAATTTCAGTCAAGACATGATTAAACATGTGTGCAACCACATGAAAATACAATATGCCACTTGAAATATGCCTTGCCATACCAAAAGGCATATCGCAATATTGAATATCGAAAATATCGAAATATCGAATATCGATTATTTTTCAATATTGAATATCGAGTATCGATATCGAGGTTCCATATCATATCGATATCGAATATCGAGTTCAGAACAAAATATCAAATATCGAATATCGATATCGAAAACTTTGAA
>OZ038452.1:27148842-27180109 GCA_964036195.1 Sphaerolaimus hirsutus
AAAAAAATGTTGTGACAACATACCTGATATAAAATTGAATCAGATTTTAACCCTAATTCTGCTCATTAAATTTTTTTCAGTGGGGCACCCACACTGTCCCATAAACAGCAGACTGAAAATTTCACTTTAAACCATTTATTTGTTTCACACTTACAAAGTTGGTTTACAAAGTTCACTAGAGAATGGTCTAAGGTTCAAAGTTATGTAAACAACATAACCTCTAAAATGCTTCCATAAGGAAATTTACTTGGGGTGAATTCTATGATGTCAAAATGATGTCATTTCAGGAACAAAATTTGACAAAATTTTCACTTTTTCATTCACCCAAAATAAATTTCCTTATGGAAGCATTTTAGAGGTTATGTTGTTTACATAACTTTGAATCTTAGACCCTCCCCTAGTGAACTTTGTAAACCAACTTTTTAAGTGTGATACAAAAAATTGGTTTAAAGTGAAATTTTCAGTCTGCTGTTTATGGGACAGTGTGGGTGCCCCACTGAAAAAAATTTAATGAGCAGAATTAGGGTTAAAATCTGATTCAATTTTATATCAGGTATGTTGTCACAACATTTTTTTATAATGCAGTGGGTTGCGAACTTGTTTGGGACACTTGGGCTGTTCTTAAAAAAAATATCAACTTTATATGCAGTGACCCATGCTGTAGTGGGTCGTTGGCAGCCGCCCCACTGGTGTATTGTGAGGGGGTTGTTGGCAAGACATCCCCCAAATTTCAGCTTTCTACCGCCCTCACAGCTGGAGATATAGCCTTCAAAGTGTAGCTAATCAAGTGGGTGGTGAACTTGCTTAGGACACCAAAAACGCCACAAAAAATTGTTGCATATAGGGCGACCAACCCTGTAGTTAGTCGCCGCACCTCCCCCCATTGTTAGAGAGTAGAGGGGTCTTACAACTTTATATATACAAAGTTTCAGCCTTATAACACCCCCATGGACGGAGATATTGCATTCGAAGTGAAATAAAAAAATGGGTGGTGAACTTGTCCGGGAAGGTGTTTAGTTAGCTGGAGAGTTTGGAGCGGCCACCCCCCAGCACTCTCTACCAGACCAAACGAGGTATGAACTAGGGTTGTCACCCTACATGCACCTTACACCCTAATTGAATGGGGTCCTTGTGCAGGGCGCGCGGCTCACACGACGCAGTCGACGCAGCAGCAACAGACCGCCATGAACAATGAAAACGTCATGCGCGTCGAGCCCAAAATGGAGAACAAGGTTGGGCTTTTGTATCGGATTCTGGGGGTCTCCACTGGTGGTTTTTAACTGTTTATAACACCTTTTTATTTTAAAAACTGTCGTAAAAAACCTTTTCTCTATCCCTAGTCTGCGCCATTCGCAAACCCGATATGTTGGGGATCTCATAAATTGGTAGTAAATCTTATTCCACTTGGTTTCAATTGCAGGGGGGAAACTTTTTTGAACCGTTTTACAACGTGCAATATTGCCAGAAAGACTCTTTATCTAATTATCTACAAAAAGACCACCGAAAATAGGGTGGTGTTTCGTCAGACTCGGGGTATAGTCGAGATAGTGTAGTCTGACATAGAGAGTTGACCGACTGACTTCAACCACCGTAAAGGTTGCAACTTTAAATCGTGTACAATACTGAGCATTTTTACACTATGATATATTTTTTGATGCAGTAAAATGTAAAAAAATCGATGGCCAACTTGATAATTTTGCCTCCAAAAAAGTAGCTTCACAAACTCCCAAGTATTGTGAATATAAATCCCCCAGGTGAACGTGGCGCCGGTGATCAACATGCAAATGCCTCCCATGGCACAACAACAGCAGCAGTACCCCATGCAGCCTATGGGTGTCGGTAGGGTTCAAACGATATATCGTATCGAATATCGGATATCGACCATTTTTTAATATCGAATATCGATATAGAAAATTTTGAAAAAATATCGAATATCGATATCGAAAATTTTGAAAAAATATCGAATATCGATATCGAAAATTTTCAAAAAATATCGAATATCGACCATTTTTTCGATATATCGAACCTGTATTGTGTCCCCAAATTTACTTTTCATTTTCATTTTGAGATGTTTATGGTTGATCTGATGTGCTTATAGTATTGTATTTGATGAGTAAAGGAACAGTATTTATAATGTCATTGTTGTTGGAGTGCTAAATTTGAAGCCAGAAAATGCTGATATACTTTTTTTTGCAACATGCCCTTAAGCAATTAGATTAGGATGAACTGTAATATCTACCAATTGTTATTTGTCTGATACACTTTGATTCATCATGTTTTTCTTCTATTTTCTACCATTGAGTGATGTAAAGCTTGTTAAAATCACTTGCACCATTCAAATTTCAGTCAAGACATGATTAAACATGTGTGCAACCACATGAAAATACAATATGCCACTTGAAATATGCCTTGCCATACCAAAAGCATATCGCAATATTGAATATCGAAAATATCGAAATATCGAATATCGATTATTTTTCAATATTGAATATCGAGTATCGATATCGAGGTTCCATATCATATCGATATCGAATATCGAGTTTCAGAACAAAATATCAAATATCGAATATCGATATCGAAAACTTTGAAAAAATATCAAATATCGAATATCGATATCGAAAAGTCATATCGTTTGAACCCTAGGTGTCGGTCAACCGTACGGATACCCCCATACACCGCAGGGGTTCCCCCAGACACCGCAGGGGTTCCCCCATACACCGCTGGGGTTCCCCCATACACCGCAGGGGTTCCCCCATACTCCCCAGGGGGGTCACCCGCAGCAGTATTATGGTAACCCGTCTACACCCCACGGGCACAGTTATTTTGGGGGTCCACAGCCGCATCAGGGGTTCGTTTTTTGGGGTTGAATATTTTGTGGGAAATTCAATTTGCGTTTTTTGTCGCCCGATAATTTGCATGGGTACATCAACCAGGACAAGCTATTCAGGCATGATCTATTTTCCCAGACTTTTTCTAAACTCAGCGGTGCCGTTTGACCTTTGTTTTCTGTGTATTTAATTGAATATAATTGCCCAAACGCTTTCAGCTACCCCGCCAATGGAAATTCAACATCGAACAATGTGCAAAATGGATTTTTGGCTCCGCCCACCGGCGGTGCACGTTGCGGCAGTGCGCAAAGTTTGAACGCGCGCAGTGAAGACCCATTCCAGAATAATCAGGTATTTTTTGATTTGTGTTTTTTATGTCTTTGTAACCTTCCCTGCCTTCAATTGGGCAGCAGAAAATATATACCTGATTAAACTGACGTCAATCTTGGCTTTTACGCGGCTAAGGTGTTTCTATCATTGGTTCTAACTCCATGGCGATTGTAGGCAACAATCTACTATTTATTTATCGTTCTCTTTGAATCAGGGGTCTCCAAGATTTTGGCCTTCGCGGGGGCTGGATAGATAGCAAATCGCTCCTCTGGAGGGATAGATAGCTGAAAACATTTTCTGGGGGGGCTCGCGGGGGCAAAATATATGGGCTTTTTCAGTGCATAGAAGGCCGAAATGGGAAAAAAGCGCTAATAATCGGTTAAAAGTGGTCAAAAGTAGGTTTAAAATGGCTAAAAACAGGCATATAGCCGGAGAGCACAATTTTGAAGGTGAGAAACTATAAAAAGGTGCGAAAAATGACGATTTTGAGCGAAAATTGGGGCAAAATTTCTCAAAAACCACTCCAGATACCTAGATAGATAGCTGAGCGATTTGGGGGGGGGGTCTTTGGGGGTAGTAGCCAAAAAATTTGCCTCGGGATAGATAGATAGCTGAGCGGCCTCCGGGATAGATAGACAGCTGGCCGATTTGGGGGGGCAGCCCCCCCCCCCACCCCCCCCTAGGAGACCCCTGTTTTGAATTGTGTTGGCGCTGTGCCATATCGGCATGTGTACAACTGAATAGGAAAGGAATTATAAGATATTTGTTGTCAAATATCTACTAGTACGCTTATAAGTTTCGTTTATGTATTGATATTTATATGTTACCTGATTTTCCACTCGTAATTGACTTTTTGTGACTTGTCCACCTAGGGTGGCAGACGGTACGGCCTTGCGGTAAACCGTACGGTACGGTAAATTTCCCATTTTGCGGTAAACGGTACGGTACGGTAAATCTTCAATTTTGCGGTAAACGGTACGGTACGGTAAATCTGAAAAGTGCGGTACGCGGTACGGTACGGTACGGTACGGTAAATTTCCTATGTCAGAAATGTATCAATACGGAACTATGTAGGGGCTTCTCTATTGGGTAGAAGGAAGAAATGAAGAAAAAGTTGCAAAAAGTGGGTGAAAAATTGCTAAAAGTAGCTGAAAATAGTTGAAAATGAGTATATGACCATACATCAAACCTATCACTGCAACAACAAAGCTCAGAATAGAAAGTAAATACATTGAGGGTGATGTTACACACCTTGATAGCGTCTTGGAGCGCATGACTTGGTTTTATAAAGCACATTATACTCAGGGACGTATCCAGGATTTTTGAGCGGGCCGGCGAACGGGGGGGGGGGCTCCCCCCCTAAAATTTTTCCCTATATAGGGACGGAAAAGCATTTTGGCGCTAGCGCCATACAAAGGCACCATTCCATGGCGCTATTGGCGTTGGCGCCAGCGCCAGGAACCGCTTTATATGTATGTAAAATGCATACATATACAGCGAAAATCGCAAAAATGGGTTTTATTTCCGAGTATATCGGTTTACAGGGGCCGATCCGCTGAAAATACAATGCATGGGGACGAAATTGCGCGCTTGCGCGCCAAATTTTTAAGAAACATCGGAAAATATATAAGTAAAGTTGCATTTTCCGGGACTTTTTGGGTCTCACCCCGGGAAGGGGGGGGCTGCAGCCCCCCCCCCCCCGCCCCCCCCTGTATACGTCCTTGATTATACTAATGTTAATCATGAATTATAGCAATTATGCATGCAGAAATGGAAGGGCTTCAAACAGGAAAACAATGTTGTGAAAGTTGCGCGCTTGCGCGCAAATTTTTTCAGAAAACCACATTAATTTGCATCAATAAATTGCCATATTTAAGGTCAATCGGAGAAAAATTTACCGCATTTTCGGCGGTAAATGAGTGCGGTACGCGGTACGGTAAATTTTGGAAAATGCGGTACGCGGTACGGTAAATTTCTAAAAGTGCAGTAAACGGTACGGTACTGTTGCATGCACGGGTCGGCCGTCATGCAAAAGTTGCGAGAGAATGGCGACGACCAGCCATGGGAACCTAAATGGCGAGCAAGTGCCGTTCCCGGGGTGCTGGCGACCGAGGAAAATGAGGAACGTTCGTGTGTGATGCGAGTTTGCGTTCTGGGAAACGTCGCCACGCGACAAGGTTCAATCGCTCAACTTTCCACTTTCATGCACACTCTCACTGGGGCACGGAAAGGGAGAAAAACTCGGAAAAAGAACTGAACTTTATGTGCTCCAAACTGCGCACGTTATAAATGCCGGCCGACGCATGTGCTTTGCGGGTGCCGCCGCGGTGGCCCGTCCCACTGCGCGCCAGTGGCGCGCAGTGCGGCGGGCGACCGGGGCGACACCAGCGTGCACACGCGTTTGCCGAGTGCAACACCCCCCCCCCCCTAAGCCCGGGGCAGGGGTGAAAAAAAAAAAAACGAACAAAATAAATTCACTCTCCACACTCAAATACCGGCGCCCTACATTAGTCACATGAGTATAAAATAAAAAAGGAACTGACAAATCGAAATACCGTGTGAAAAAATCCTTTCGACCCGTAAAAGATGTGAGAAACAAATGAGGTGAAAAAAAATGGAAAATCAAAATGTCATGACCCGTTTTTTTTGTAATACAACTCTACACAAATCAAAACCGAAATTTGACAAAGATAAATAAATAAATATGTTTTTACAAATTCAGCGTATTTGCAAATTAAAAAGTAAATGCCTATTTCGCTCTCCATAGAAAAAACAAATCTCAAAACACATCACGATCCGCGCACACGCTGCTCTCAAAAAACCTGCCGCCCAAAACTCCCCTCATTTAGACTTCTTGTTCCCACTGCGCTTCAGCCAGGTGCGCAGATCCGACGTGACGACGCGGCGCGGCGGCGTCGCTTCGCCTGCGCTGGCGTCCAGCGGCGTGGGCGCGCGCTGGACTCTGCTGGAACTTGGTTGCGGCTGGAGGGGGGATAACAGGGGTGGGAGTTGCGTGAATAAAAAGTAGGGCATTAGACCAGTTGGTCGCACCTCCGGGGAACTTTGGGGCAGCAAATCCTCCTCGCAATCACTTATCACGGGACTGTTATTCAACGGGGGTTGCGGGGGGGTTGGAACGGTTTGCATTGCGCGGTTCACGGTGGGGGGGGGCTGGGGGGGCGCGGGGGGGGGGTGGTTTGGAGCGGGGTTTTTTCTTGAGTTGTTCCGCCAATTTGGCGCTACATTGGCGGGCGGCTGCCGCCTCCTTTTGCGCCGCTTCCAGCCGGGTGACTGTCGCGCGCAGCGTCTCTTCGTGCCGGGCCGCTTGCTCTTTCAGCATGTCACGCTCCCCACGCACGCGGCCCTCGGCGTTGAGGCTCCAACGCAACATGGGGACCGACTCCTGGGGGTGGAGCGTGAGGCGCTCCAGCGCCGACGAGAGCAGTTGATTCGCGCTGCGGAGTTCGGACATTTCGTTTCGGGCTGCGTTGGGGGGGGTATCATGGCTTTCTGCGGGTTTTTCCCGCGTATGAATCACACTTTTTATCTCACCATTTTGAGTTTCGCCGCCGACGGGGGGGGGGGGGGGGTTGGCAGGAGGGGTTGCGCAGTTGCGTTTCGAGGCGTCGTGTCTGCGTATTTGCGTGAAATAATATTTCCACTCCGCCAAAATGTGCGGCTTTTTATGGGCTTACAAATGTCCGATCCGGTGCGCGCGGCCGCGGCCATGCGGTCGGCCCTGGCGCCGGCGCCTGCGCCCGCGCCCCTGCTGGCGTTCGCGCCGTACCGGCGGTTATCCCACCCGTACGTGTCTGTGGGATTGTGGTGCATTATTTTTTGGCCTGGTGCCAACTTTGGCGATTTTGCCCCCAATATTTTGACCAGCTCACCTTCGCCATACTCCGTCGGGCGAGGTAGCACCGCGTTCAGTGGTTGGGGCGTCGGCTCGCTGCCCCTCTGCGCCGCGCCGTTCGCTCCCGCGACGGTTTGCGTTAACACGGCCTGTTGACGCTGCTGGCGCTCGCGTGGTGGCGCCTGTGTCGAGGGGTTTTGTGTGGGGGTTTGGGTGGGCGATAACTCGTATGCGCACAAATGGCGCACTGAACTGACCCATTTCTGCGCTCTCTTTGCGCTGGGCTCCCGTGCCGGTGGGCTGATCTGGCGGTGTCTTGGGCGGCCGTGTGCCCGTGCCGCCGCCGCGGCGGGCTGCTTGTCCCTGCTGCTGTCGCGTCAACCATCTTGCTCGCGCTCGCTGCTGCTGTCGCGGGATGCCATTGTGATTTTAGTATATTTTGGGGGGTCGCTGCGATGAGGATTTGAATTTGGCACGTGTGTCAAAAATTCATCGATTTTTTCTTTTTTCATTTCATTCGCAATCGTGAGTGTATTCATAGGGGCTCTTTGGATATATTCCCCTGTATCCACGAGGGCAATTGATTTATCAATCCCCACTACTTCGTAGGGGCCAGTGCGTAGTGGGCGCAATTTTTGTTCAACTGCCATGCCCCATCGTTTTTCCATGTACACTGTGTCCCCTAATCGTACTTCTTTCCCTGCTTTTTTATCATGGGCGTGTTTGTATCTCTCTTGTGCGTTTTTTAAATGCATTTTGGCTTGCTGCCAAAGTGTTTGCAGGTGGTCTGGCCGTTTAGCTGCTAGGGGAATGTGCGTGGCCAGTGACTTGAGCGTTGTCTGCAGTCTTGTGTTTTTGCTGGGTGGATTATCTACCTCTTGGGTGCTTGGTTGGGTGGTTTTCGGCTCCCCGCCCTCAGCTAGTATCGATGGCATGTATCCATAGAGTAATTCGAAGGGTGCATGTGCAACATCTCTGTTGTAGGCTACGTTCATGCGGAGTGCTATTTCCGGTAGCGCTGATGGCCAGTCTCGTGAGTTTGTGTTCCGCTGCGCCCACTGGCGGGTTAATTGTTCCACGCTGCGAATTGCCCGTTCCGCTAGTCCATTTGACTGTGAGTGGTACGGGGTTGTGTTGCGTAGGGATATACCCCATTTGTGTGCCATGTCTTTTGTGTTTTTGTTCACGAATTCCGTTCCGTTGTCACTTATTAGTTCTGTGGGTGGCCCAAATAAGTGGATGACATATTTTTCCAGGGCTCTCACTATCGCTTCCCCCGTCAATTGTCGCAATGGGGCTAGTGTGATTGCTCTTGTCAGGTAATCAACTGCTACTAGCAGGTGCTTGTGCCCCTTGAACTCTGGCATCGGTGTCGTGTCTACGGCCACTTTTTGCCATGGTCGGGTACCTGGTTCTACTGGGAACAGTGGGCTGAACCCTTTGTGCTGCCCGTCTTTTGTAATTTTGCAAGTGTGGCATTTTTTTACGAATTCTGCAGCGTCTTGGCGCATTCGCGGCCATGCAGTTGTTAGGCTCAGTCGCTGCGCTGTGCGTTCTGCTCCTCCGTGGGCGCCCAGCTGTCCTGCATGGGCTCTCTGCAAAAATCCCTCTCTCATGTGTTGGGGGGCCCATGGTTGGAAACCCTGCGGTCCTCTGTATTCCATGATGTTGCCTGTCAGCCTGTACTGTGTTTGGCTCATGGCCCCTTGCAATAATTTTGCTTTGAGGGCTGCATATTCTGGGTCTTTGCTTTGCTCGTGCTCCCAATGAGCTGTTGTTTGTGTGTACTGTGACATGTGTGGGCACAGTTTTTCTAATGGGACGCGGATGCTCTCGCTAGCTCGTTGGAAGGCTAGCGTGTCTGTGTCTTCGATGGGATTTCTGCTCAACGCGTCCGCAATGACATTGTGCTCTCCCGGGCAGTACTCAATGGTCAGGTCTTTAAGGGACAATCTCATTGCCCATCGATGCGTCCATCTTTCGATTTTCCCGTGTGCTGGTTTAATTAGTGCGTCCACTAACGCCTTGTGGTCTGTCCGGAGGATGACTTTCTGCCCGTCGATGTAGTCCCCCAATCTATCCAGTGCCCATGTGCACGCCAGGGCCTCTTTCTCAATCACCGACCAATTTTTGTGTGTTGTCGGTAATTTTTTTGATACGAAAGCTACTGGTCGCAGCCTTTCCGGGTCGTTTGCGCACTTCTGCATCAATACCGCTCCTAGTCCTATGTCACATGCGTCTGTGTACAAATAGTAGTCCTTGGAGTGGTCTGGGTGTGCCAAGATGGGGGCTGTGCTCAGTTTCAATTTGAGCATTTCATACCCGCATGAAGCGTCTGATGTCCATTTGTCGTACGGGGGAATGGGATCGTTTCCGTTCACTCTATATTTCCCTTTTGCCATTTCGTTCAACGGCGCGGCTAGCCGGTGGAATCCCGGGATGTGCTGGCTGAAGTAGCCTGCCTTTCCAAGGAACATTTTTATTGCCTGTTTTGTGGTTGGTGTTGGCATGTCTAGTATTGCCGCGATGTTACTGCGCTTTGGGGCAATGCCTTTCTCGCTAAGCTCAAAGCCCAAAAACTTGACTTTGGTACAGAAAAAGTGGCATTTCTCTGGTTTTAGGCGGATTCCTGCCCATTTCAGGCCGTTGAATAGCTGGTTGAGGTGTTGCATGTGTTCTGCTGGTTGATTGCTTGCTACCAGACAGTCGTCGATGTATGCGAAAACTGCGGGGCGTTCTGGTTCTTGGTTGAGGCCTGTTAGCACGCAATCCATGAGTCTCTGGAAACTGGCCCCCGCGTTTTTTAGCCCCAGCGGCATGCGCGTGTAGCTGTATTGCCCGCGACTGCATACAAACGACACCATGTCCCGTGTGTCTGGGTCGGAAATTGTGACATTGTAATAGCCAAAACTTGCGTCCATTGTGGAGAAAATCGCTCTCCCGCTCATTTGTTGGAACATGTCCGATATTCTTGGGAGCGGGTAGGCGTCGCGTACTGTGACGTCATTCAGTTTTCTGAAGTCCAGGCACAGACGGTAGTCTGTTTTGCCTTTGGGGACAATTACTAGGGGGAATGCCCATGGTGATGCAGATGGCACTATTAGCTTCTTTTTTAGCATTTCTTCAATTGTGCGCCAGACGAATGCACGTTTCGGGGGGGTTTCAAAACGTGCCGCGCATTTTACAGGTTTGGCCCCTGGGATTAATTCAATTTTGTGCTCGGTGACTTGGGTTTCCCCTATGTCATATTCGTTCATGCTAAACAGTCCCTCTTGGCGGGCCAGCATGTTTTTGAATTGGGTTTCGAGGGTGCGCGGTAATGCGTCTTGGCTTTCTTTCGGCAGTCGCTGCCAAATTTCATCGATTCGAGCTTGTTCTTCCTTTGTGAGTCTCCGCTCCTCTGGCATTGCGTTTGATGGAGGGGGTGGCTCGGGTAGTTCTTTCACCCCCTGGACTGTTTCTGTGGTGGGCTCTTCGAGGGTCAGGGCGTGTCCCGTGGCGAATATTTCTGCTACTTTCGTGTGGGCTGGGAAGGGACCCCGTTGTGTTTGTGATGCACATTGGAAATTCCGCCCTGTCCAGCCATTCACTGCTTGTTTGGAATGCCGCCGTGCATGTTATGCCTGGTATTCGCTCGTTCAATTTCCCTTCTGTGTCCCTTGTGTAGGGGTCCAATGCATATGCGACTGGGGACCCTGTCTCAGTACTTGTGGGTAAGTTATGGTTCTTGTCTACCGCCACTTGTAGGTGGTGCTGCTGCCCTGCGAAAATTGTTGTTTCGTGCAGGGTGTGTACTCCGGCTGTGCGGAATGTCATTTCGTCGCTATTTGTTTTGAAAATTCCCGTTGTCTCTTTGTATTCCTGCGACAGCCTTTCCAGTTCTTTGTGGGCTGTTTGGACTATTTGTAGTGGCCCCCAAATTGCGGCTCGCCCGATTAGGAGTTGATCTGCTTGCGGAAGAAATTCCATGAGTTTTACCACTGCTGGCAGTGTGTCCGTGTGTGTTACTCCATCTGGAGTTTCATGCTCGACCTTCATGTCGTATATCCGGAGCCACTCGCCCTGTATAATGTTTCCGGATGTTCGGATGTGGCTGCCCGTGTAGGGTCGAAACTTATTTCGTTCTGTTTTGCGATTCATTTTTGCTTTGGCCCACACTTGTTCCAGCGTCGAGTCTTCGATAAAAAGACCAATGTTGCATCCCGTGTCTATGTGACCGGTGATGTCTACGCCGTTGAACCTGATCGTGGCCATTGGGTCGGGTGCCTGTGTGGTTTGTAGGCATGTGTCTTCTTGTGCGCTTGCGACTGTGGGGAACCAGTCTTCCAATTTGCCTGGTTCTTCCTGTTCTTCCTCGTCTGATGCGTCCCATTCATTGTCTTCTTCATACTGCACATTTGTGTATCGTGTGGCGGGGGCTTCTTGCATTTGGATGCCGAGTTCTTTGCATTTTTGTCGCATGTTCTCCCTCGCATCCTCGTCAGATTTCCCGCGTCTTGCTAGTGCTTGTTTGACTCTATCCACCCTGTCTGCTTGGAACTCTTGGGATGCTGGGTTAATGTAGCATTTGTCTGGGTCATGGGGCATTGGGGTGCGGTGCATGTGAAATGTGCACCAAGGACCCTTGTGCGTGGTGGGATCAAATGCGCTTTGCACGCTGTCTGGTGCCGAGTTGCGCCATCTCTGTTCTGGCTGCCAGTTGTAGCGCGGTCGGGCGGGCTGGGGTTTACGATCCTCTCGGCGCTGTGCTCTGGCCCGTTCGGCTTCCTTGCGAGCTGCGTCAATTTTGGTGATGGCTCTGCCCAGTGTGCATCCGCCGTCTTGCCACCGCTCGCGCCACAGGTACCAGCAGCTTACTGGGGCTAATTTTGGCGCCTCGGTGAAAAATTTGTCTCTGATCATTTGTTGCCGGTCGTTGTCTGCCATGGTTTCGCTCACGTGGTGGAAATTTGCGCAGAGGCGGGTGTGAAACGCGGATGCGGACTCTCCCGTTTCCGGTTTCATGTTGTACCAGTCTGCCACTGACCGGACTGTGTGGTCTGATCGGTACGCTTCGACCAAGTTGTCCACAACATACAATATGTCGTGTCTTTTGTTTACGCGAATCGCTCGGTATTTATTTTGTGCCTCTCCCGTCAAACACTGTATGAATACCGTGTTCCAGAAAAACTGCTGTTGGCACTCTGGTACTCCCATGGCTTGTTGCATCACCATGTGCAGCCAGAACCGGAAAGGCCCTGTTTGGCTGTTTTCATCCCCGTCGAATTTGATCTGTTTGCTCGCTGTCGACGCGACATGCCCCACGCCGATTTTGTCTTTGGGCAGGAGGATAGTACTTAATGGTTGTAATCCATCTTCTGGCGCTATCACAAACCGCTCCATGTACTCTACCATTTGCTGGAGCAATGGGTTCTGTGCCAGTGTCAACAGGCGATCTTCCGTGGACCATTTCCATGGGTCGTCCGATGGCTGCGCTGGGCTTCGTGATGTGCCAGCCAGCGAGTTGTTGGCTATTGCGCGCATTAATTGCTCGATTCGTTTGTTTTGCTCCATGAGTTGGCGCTGTTGTTGTCTTTCTTGCTGGTCAAATCGCTGGTTGAATTGCGCGGCCATCGCGGCCAAATCCGATGCTTGAATTTTTAAATCAGCGAATGGGGTTGGGGATGCTGAGTTCCTTGGCGATGTGGATGACTGGAGCAATGGCGCCTGCGCTGCGGTCATATTCCCGCTGTCACTTTCCTCCCCACTGCTGTGTTCGCCCGTGTACTCCGGGTCTGGAATAGTGATCGTGGAGGATTGTGTGCTTTTAAAGTACGCTTCTGCCAGGTTTATTAGCCAGCGCCCAAGGGTCGAGTTGCTGTCTTTACTGGCCACTGTGCCTTTCGGCCAGCCTGATTTGCGCCGGCTGTTCAGTGACTCGATCGCGCTGATTAATGCCGCTCTTTTGCGGCTCATTGTCCACTCGTTTGCTTTTTGGGTGAGTTCCCGTTCATTGTACGTAATTGGCACCCGCGATGCCGAGTTCGCCGCCTGCTGGCTAGCGAGGTTTTCGGACGACATTTCTTGTCGATTTTTTGAATCGCGCTCGTGTGGCGCTCCACCAGCCGCTTGCTCTGTGCAGTGGTTGTGCGGGGGCCGCTGTGTGCTACGGCGCTACCGCGAACGTGTGCGAATTTTCACTGGGATTTATTAAGTACGATCACCATGTTGCATGCACGGGTCGGCCGTCATGCAAAAGTTGCGAGAGAATGGCGACGACCAGCCATGGGAACCTAAATGGCGAGCAAGTGCCGTTCCCGGGGTGCTGGCGACCGAGGAAAATGAGGAACGTTCGTGTGTGATGCGAGTTTGCGTTCTGGGAAACGTCGCCACGCGACAAGGTTCAATCGCTCAACTTTCCACTTTCATGCACACTCTCACTGGGGCACGGAAAGGGAGAAAAACTCGGAAAAAGAACTGAACTTTATGTGCTCCAAACTGCGCACGTTATAAATGCCGGCCGACGCATGTGCTTTGCGGGTGCCGCCGCGGTGGCCCGTCCCACTGCGCGCCAGTGGCGCGCAGTGCGGCGGGCGACCGGGGCGACACCAGCGTGCACACGCGTTTGCCGAGTGCAACAGTACGGTACGGTAAATTTCCCAAAAATGCGGTACAGTACGGTACGGTACGGTAAATTCTGCCACCCTATGTCCACCTGCGGAATTGACCCCAGCTTCTTAATTCACCCCAAAAAGTTGCGAAAAACAGCTACCGTATTTCCTCGAAATACCCCCCGGGGGGTGATTGTTTCATAGTGGTCCCGAGAGGGGGGGGGGTCAAACGAGGGGGGGGTATTTCGAGGGGGGGGGTTATTATTTCACAAGAAAATTTTTGAAAACCAAGTACGAAATTGTCGTCTGAAACGTACGCAGACGTCGAAAAATGCAACAAAAACCGCCATTTATAAGGTTCTGCAGACTAATATCAGTATGTAGATGGTATGTACACTGTTCTAACGTGATTCCGACATTGTTTTAACGTGTGTTCTGCACTACGCAGAACACAAACTGCCATATTTGTGATGTACGTTCTCTTTACACTCAATTTGGGGGGGGTATTTCGAGGGGGGGGGTGATTTTTTCGTAGTGGTCTCGAGAGGGGGGGGGTCAAACGAGGGGGGGGGGTATTTCGAGGAAATACGGTATTATGTGAGAAGTAGTGTAAACGCCATTTTTAAAAGATGGCGTCACGGGACGGCCGCCACGGCGCCAGAAGAAAACCACCAATAGCGCCATTAAAATGGCGACTTTCAATAGCCCATCATAATTGATAACCAATTGCAATAATGTCCAGTCCTTCAAACTTCAGATGTCTGCAGCCCCGACCATTCATAATCGGCCCGCATCATGTTCCGGAATTTCGAAGCCAGACATCAATGCAACAAAGATACCACCTCCCCCTGCCTATGAACCTCCGCCCAAGTATTGATTTTGGTTATTTTGCCTGTGAGATAGGCTATTAGGTTGCGGTAGGTTGCCTTCTAGGGTCATCGGCCTTCTAGGGTTGCCTATATTTACATAATTCTGAATGTTTTAGTGTCAGCGGCATATTCACTGATACTTTGTTTTGTAAATTTTTATCATTCGTTGCTTTTATACATTATAAAGTGAAGAATATAAATTTTGAATTGTATTAACGCATTTCTATATTTATTGTCATTTGGGCTTTCACTTTCGAATGAAACGTTTTTAACTCACTTGCTCACTTATTTTCTGTTTGTTTTTTTAAATCCATTGCTCACTTTTTTATTTACCTCATTGGTGCAGAGATATTTACATTACTGTGTTTTTTGGTCATTTAGTACTGCCATGTGATTTTTTAATCATGCACTTTCAAATGATACCTTTCAATCTATGTATAGCTCTTTTAATAATTTCTTGATCTGATATTGATCGTGTATTTGATCTCAAATATTCAAAAACCAGGAAAATAAGCCACTAATAAACATAATTTACCTTATCCTACTTGTTGTTTTTGTCATGAAAAATGCGGGAATCGACGCAGTGTGTAAAATCACTTATCAGCCAATTTTATTTGTCGCGACCACAAGTGTTGTTCTGTATCATGATTACCTTGTCGCCCACTAGTTGACAGTAGTTGATCGCTCAACTGAGAACATGCTTCACTTTTTAACATGTTGCAATTAGCCACACGGCACAAATTTTTCCTTTTTCGACTTGACTGATGCAAAACTGGTGTCTTTTTGTTGGTTGAAACATGTATAAAACCGATTTAGCAATTGACCACCGATCGACTTTCGACTATTTAGCATGCCTACTAGTTAACAATTTCGTATTTTAAAATTATGGCCATCCAATTTGGTTGTTGCTGATGTTTCTCATTTATAATTGGAAAATTTATATAGACAGTGGGCGTGGCCCGACAAATTAATCTTCCCGAAATAAAATTTTAATTTAATTTATCAGCCCCCTAAAAGAAAAACAGGGAAGTGCGCAGAGAGCCAGCGAGAGCCAATTCCTGGTAGCAATAAGAAAATTGTCGAGTGGTAGGTCAAGACAAGTTATTTGTGAATGGTGAATATATGTAAACATTGCATTTATTTATCACTACACTCCCCACTCCCTCCTTCATTACACCATGTGCCACTCCTCAGTGACCACCAGGGGTATCTTGAATTTTGACCCTCCGAGTGGTTGGATAGATAGCAAATCGCTCCTCCGGAGGGATAGATAGCTGAAAAATTTCCTGAGGGGGGGGTTTGGGGGGGGGTTGTGGTGGTTCGATATATAGGCTTTTTCGGGGCATAGAAGGAAGAAAAGGGAGAAAAATCGCTAAAAGTAGGTGTAAAATAGCTCAAAATGGGTATACAAGAGCATATAGTACTTAAAATAGCTGAAAATAGGCAGTTAGACGCATGAACCAGTGATTTTGGAGGTGAAAATCTATATATAGGTATGAAAAATAGCGATTTTGAGCGAAAATTGGGGTATAGTTTCTGAAAAATCGCTCCAGATAGGTAGATAGCTGAGCGATTTGGGGGGGGGGGGGGGGTTTAGGGGGTAGTAGCCCAGAATTTTGCCTCCGGGATAGATAGATAGCTGAGCGGCCGGGATAGATAGATAGCTGGGCGGTTTGGGGGGGGGGGGTAACCCCCCCCCCCCCCAACCCCCCCCCCATTCGAGACCCCTGGTGACCACCCCCCCCCAGGACAGTGTCCAACATGGCCGGCTTCGGCAAGGTCCCCCGGCTTGGCTTGGTGCCCTCGCCCACCACCGTGGCCATCGTGGGCGGCGAGGCGCCGGCGCAGGATCGAGTCTGCTGCGGCTGCTGCCACGCCAGGGTCTATTTTTGCACTTTTTTGGGAGGGTGGGGGTGGTGCTTTTTGGTTTGTCTGGCTGTTGGATTGTTTTTTCTGGGTTTATGTTTTTTGGCCTGGCGCCAAGTTTAAGTACTTCGTTGTGGAGTATACTTTATGTGTGATGATCAGGTCACTGTACATAAACAGTGTATGTTGCCGTTATTTTATGAATAACGATGCCGTTAAAAATTGTGTGTAAGGATTTAAGAAACTTGAGAGCAATGTAGTGCGGTCAGAAACATCAAATCTTAATTTTATTCAATTCAAGTGGGATATGTATATTTCCATGTAAAGTGTAGAGTTTTTCCATGGTCAGTAGACTGTATCCCTCAAACACTGTCACGATTTATCAGTTGAGCATTTTCTGCTGAAAGTTCGTCAAAGATGACACATTTTCTTTAAAACATTTACTTTTCCTCACGTTTTTCTATATTTCGCAGTCGTGCAGCACATGTCATATATTCTGGTTGCTGCTAGCCACGGGAATTTTCGCTGGCGCCGGAATTTTATTCGGTTACTTTTTTCCGAAAATATTTGTCCAAGTTTTTTATAGTATTTACTTGAAACCGGTTTGAACAGATGTGCTAGAATTTTTTTGTTGCCGGTGTAAAAAAATGATTTTCTAAAGCTACTGATTTTAAAAATGATTTTCTTCATTAAACTCGGATTTTTTATGGCCCAATAGTGGGTAAAAAAGCCCAAAAATAAGAATAATATTTATTATAATAATATATAATAATACACAGGGGTCCGTTAGGGTTCCAGCGTTAACTGAAGATGCCCACCCCTGTATATGAAGTGTCAGATGTTTATTGTCATCGCCGGCGAATAGGCGAGGCCGCGCTGTCGTCGCACACGAAATTTCTGAAAACTTTCCGTTGTTGTCATCACAAACTTTCGACACAGTTGTGTAAACGGCCGTGTAAACGCTGCTTAAAAAAACTACATTTTTTCCGCACACAGCCACTGGAAAATTCAACATTCTGTCGTCGCTGGGCATTTTGGGTCTAATAGTTCATGCAATTTCGCTGGTCACAGTGGTGCCCTACTGCATCGGTGCGAATATGTTAATGAGTGCCCTAACTTTGCCCTACTTGATCATGGCCGTGAGTTTGTTGCGCTTGGCTCTTGTTTAGAGGGGTTTTCAGGGGTATCCTGCATTTTGACGGCGAAAGACCGGTGCCCAAGTAAAGTGCCTGTACTTGGGCACCGGGCGGATGTTTACTTGGGCACCGGGCGGATGTTTACTTGGGCACCGGGCGGATGTTTACTTGGGCACTGGGCAGCTTTTTACTTGTGCAGTACTTGGGTACCACTTGTGCATTACTTGTGCATCGTGGCGGGTCAATATGTGCACTTGGACTCGATATTTTTTTGGGTCGTAAATACAAGTGCTAGTTGACTAGTGCTCGTATTTTCAACCCGAAAAAATATCGAGTCCAAGTGCACATATCGACCCGCCACGGTGCACAAGTAATGCACAAGTGGTGCCCAAGTACTGCACAAGTATGCACAAGTAAAAAGCTGCCCGGTGCACAAGTAAACATACGCCCGGTGCACAAGTACGGGCACTTTACTTGACACCGGGTATTTAAACTTGGGCACCGGGTTTACTTGGGCACCGACACACCGTCCATTTTGACCTCCGGGGGTTGGATAGGTTGAGAATCCCTCTGTTTGAGATTGAGATTGAGGTCGCTGATTTTTTCTGTTGGGGGGGGGTCGCGGGGTTTCAATATTTAGGATTTTTCAAGTATAGATGCAGAAACGGGAAAAATGGCTAAAAATAGGGGAAATATAGTTATACGTAAGTACAGAAGTACAAAGTTGAGAATTGTAAATAAGAAATTTAGCAAAAATTGTGGAAAAATTTCGGTAACCGTGTAAGGCGGGTGACCCCTCATTGGAGAGGGGGGTCCACCAGATTGTTATGTCATCCTATTTTGTCGTATGTTGGCCGATTTTACTGCCGTACAAGTACGTCGAGCTTTGCGGTCGGGCTACGACATAAAACATTCCTCTTGTAATCTCTCCAGTCCCGAGATAAGGGGGGTCTACAAAAATGTAGCCATGGGTAAAATCAAAATTTCAAAAATATTTTTTGAAGTGTTAACCAAATTCCAAACTGTGTGCAGGTGGTGCGCGCGTTAACGTACCTTCTGGTGGCGGGCATGTGCGGCGCTGCCCTTGGCACAATGGATACAGCTGGTTTGTAAGATGGTTCTTTTCATTTTTTTGGTCGTGAAAAACGTGTTTTTTCGACTTTAGATGTGGTTTATATCGACTAGGTTTCAAACATTAAGATAATATTTTGGATCGATATTTGAACCGGAAAATTGCGACCAGGGTCGGTCAAAAATTGATTATTCAAAGCTTCTTTATTTTTAAAAATCGACCACAATTTAAAAGTTTAAAAAGCGGTTTTTTAAATCGCATGACTACCATCATCGTCACAATCAAACCAAAAACCCATTTTCCTCCAAAACAGGACTGTCCAAAAAAACCCTCAGCAATTACCCCCCCCCCCACTCAGAAATAACAATAATAAGGAACCTGATCCTCAGCGCACTAATTATGGCCCTACTAGCCCTAATCGAATTGTATTGTCTACCTGCCCTAATGCGAGTGTACGCGTTCTCTCAGCGGTTGCAATACGGCGGGGGGGTGGGAAATGGGTGTTGTTGTTGCTGTTGCCCCCCTTGTTTCTTCCGATGCTGCCCCTGTTTTGGGCAGTATGGCCGGTGGGCTGGCGGTGAGTGCTTTTGAGGGGGTTTTGGATGGATTTTTTTTTGGGGGGGGGGGCAGGTCGATTGTACGCGAATGGATTCATGCGCTGGCGCCATTTGTATGCACCACGCCATGGCGGGATTGGCGTTGTCACCAATTTCAATTTAATATACTGACATAAATATACCTACCGTATTACCTCTAATTATCCCCCCCTCGAATTAACCCCCCCTCAAAATGGGCTGGGGAAATAATAACCCCCCCTTCGGAATGATGTACGTCATGTACGTAAATAATACGTCAGGTATGCAATGTACATGATGTATATTACTGCTAATTTGCATTGCAGCTACACATAGACTAGATTATGTAGCTATCTACGTTTTTATGTCCAAATATACCCCATTTGCGCAAATGCCTACTTTTTACTACGATCCTTACGAAAATTTCTGACGAAAAAATATCAAAAAACCTCGAATTAACCCCCTCAAATTTTGCTGGCGAAATAATAAACCCCCATGGGGGTATTTCGAGGTAATACGGTAAATACCGTATTACCTCCGATTGTATGCCAAATAATCGCCTATCTAAACAAGGTTTATTGTCCCAGAAACTACGAAAATTCTTTCATAGTTTCCCAAAATGAAAAACTTTTTTATTTTATATTATAAAAATTTATAATCCCAAAATATATTTTAAAAATGGGACGTTGGCGTAAATCCCAAATCACCCAGCTATATACATATATATTTGGCTATCTGGCTGGAATCAATCGCGCACGCTTTCGGTAGGCAGTAAATTTAAAACAAAGTTTACTGTCCAACAAACAGCGTAAATCCTTTAGTTTCCCAAACTTTATGAATACTGTTTTTATTTCTGTTTTCTGTATAAAATGTTTACTAAAAACATTTGTTCTTTTTCACAAAATTTGTAAAAATGTTACTTATTTCCCAAATGTTATAGGTGGTGGTAGGGCGGGCAATACAGCGCAATCGACGCAGCAGAAACAAACTGGATTGAATTCTGAAAGTGCAATGCACGTCGCGCCCAAAATGGAAAACCAGGTATATTTTTGGGCGAGAACTCGGCCGTAAAGTAAACCCGGCCGTAAAGTAAATCTGGCCGAAAGGCATAGTTGTACAAACGTATTTACGTTTACTCGATAAATAAACTGGTGGAAAATATAAATGGGATAATCACTTTATTGTATTTTACAAATCCCACAAGCAAGCTGTTAGGCTTTCATCTTGTGTGAGGGTGCCCCCAAGTATTTACTATATATACCCTAGGGGACACCCCCCTCAGGCCACCCTTGATGCAGAAAATTTTTTTTTCATGTTTTTTTCTGGCAAATATAAATGGAACTTCCATACAAATTTTTGTTCCTGATGAAACAAAAATTATTGATAAATTTTTTTCTGGACATTTGAGACCAAAAAGTTTTTTTGACATTGGTAGATTGTAATCATGTGCAACTTTTCTACCCAGTCAGAACCCCCGGAAGCCCCACACAATGTAGGCGTTGTTGATCAAACATGAAATTTTTTTTGGAGAAAAACGTAGGTTTGAAAAAGTGAACAATCCACTATCCCAAGCTATTCATGGGGGCCAGAATTGGCTTGTTTGGTGTCAGGGGCAACATATGGCTGCTCCTGGGCTCCATTTTTGCATTCAAGTATTTTTCATAGCCAATGATAAAAATGGCCCTGCGTAGAGGGGGCACTCGCCTGACAGCGTGTCTGGCACCTGCAGTGTCTTGACGCAAATGACAAAATACTTGTGCCCATCCAATGTGGACACTAATTATTTGATAAAAACCTATAGGGGCCAATGGCCAATGTGCCCTGTATCTAGTGTGACTGGGATAAACAAATGAAGAGGTCATGCCCAGAAAATTGAAAATCACAGTTTTTCAATCACAACTACAATTTTGATAATCACAAAGTTTAAAATCATTGTTGTCATGTTTTTGTGGTCCATGCCTGCTTGCTGGGGGCAAGTTTTGTGGGTGTGAGTGGACCAGGGGCCAAATTATACTCCCAACTTACCAGCAGTCAAAATATGGCTGTGGGAAAGCTATATGTAATTTTTTTTTTTTTGAAAAGGACCCAACACAAGTGCATTCATTGCTTGTGTTGGCAGCACACAAAAAAATTGGCTGTGCACTTTACTGCAGCTGTATTATGTGTGTTTTTTGAAAATTCCCATTTATATTTGCCGGGAAGAAAATTGGAAAAAAAACATTCATCAATTTGTAGCAGCAGAACAGGGGGTGCCACTTGGCATATATGTAGGCAAAGGTTGTGGGCAGCCCCACATCAAATGGCAGCCATATTGGGCTGCACGTTTCCCTGTGAGATAGTTATGAAAAATGAGATACCTGATTTCCCATTTATATTTGCCACCAGTTTACGTATACTCGAGTGCTGCGTCAATGCTGCGTTTCCTCCCGAAAACATACCGGTACTCACTTTTTGAAAGTACGCGAGTACAGAAAACGTGATTGAGAACATTTTTTGAGTGCATAAAAAGCAAAAAATCACTCACACGAATATAAACGGCTGAAAAAAAGCGTAAAATAACAGCGGAAATTATAGAATTCGCGATGGGTAGGGATAGCGACGACTCTCGCTTTCCTTTCACCTCGCTTTCATATTCTCGCTTTCACTTTCCCGCTTTCACCTATATTCATTTTTGCGTTTTCCTAGGTACAAAATCGAAAAATTTCTTCCTTTTACGCTTTCTCTGAGTATTTACAGATATTTACATTTACTCACCTTTTACACAGGGTAAAAGTAGAAAAATTTTACTTTACGTTTTCTGTACTCAGGTGTGACTAAAATAAAATACTTAATGTTTACGTTTACTTTGAAAAAAGTTCAGTACTTTTTACAACTCTGCCGTAATGAAGCCCGGCCTAAAGTAGCACCCTCTACTTTACGGCCGGGTTTACTTTACGGCCGGACCATCCGCATATTTTTGACAGCAAAATTGTTCCACGTTTCATTTTTAATTATTTATTTATTTCGCACTTAGCTGTCGTTTTATTATATTTTTAAAATGACCAACGTTTTTGTATTCTATTTGTTTACGTAACGTTTCATTTTTGTGTTTGTAAAATTCAATGCACAGGTCCAGGTGTGCTTCAAGTAAAAAGATAGTCTGCCATTCCAAATCCAGGTGCACGTGGCGCCGGTGATCAACATGCAAATGCCGTCAATGCCGCCACAGCAGTACCCCATGCAACCCATGGGGTACCCCCCACCGCAGCAGGGGTACCCACAAGAACCCTCTCAAGGGTACCCTCCTACGCAGGGGTACCCCCCGCAGCAGGGGTATCCACCCCCACAGCAGGGTCACAGGGATTTTGGGGGGTACCAGTGGAACGGACCTCAGCAGGGGTGGGTCTTTTTGAGTGGCTTGATTTTTTATGTGGTTGGTGGAAAATTGCATAGGAATGTTTATTGTCGATTAGTTTTTTTATTTCTTGATGTATGGCTGTGTGGAGTTGGATATAAATATTTATGGGATAAAACATACTTTCAGAATTTTCGATATCTATTGTTTATAATATATGCTAAAAGAAGCGCTTTATTCAAGCCAGTTTATCGCAGCATCCCTAAAAGTAATAAACGTCCTAATCCAAACTCGATACATTTCTTTGCAGCATGCCGCCCAACAACAACGGGACAAATCAGAATTTGGCCCCGCCCACCGGCGGAGAACCTAACAATTTTGGAGGGCAAAACAGTCAAAGCACTGGCAATTTGCCCGTGCAGCATGAAGACCCAATGCAGTATCATCAGGTTTGCTTGTTCACTATTTGTGAAATTAACTATTGGCGTCACTCAAACTGAAAAGTACTTTTACTCCGATGACCTGATTCTCTGCACCCGTAGTAACTTATGCATTCGCTGGCAGCGTGCCAATAATTAACTTCTGCATGCGACAACTGTAACAGAGAAATATGTTTTGAAGCCTTATGGTGGTATGTACTGTAGTCCACTTCGTAATTTGTGAAGTTACAAACAGATTTTGTTGAATTTGGAGACGTAATCTTTATTTGCGCTTTATTTTGAAAGACGCGGTTATTTGTCTTACGTTGGCAGCGTGCCAACGAAAGCTGACAGTGCAACACGAAAATAATGGGATCATATATGCCATTATATCACTGACACTAATTGGCCCTAACTTAAAATATGATCAAACACAAAACAAACAAAATTTCGTTAATCTCCAACCGCACCCGATTTCAGATGCCTCCATCTGCGACTGTTCCTTTTTTAGCCCAAACTTCTGATGCTAACGCGAAGCCGAGTGCAACGAGTATTTCACCTCCCCCAGCCTATGAACCTCCGCCCAAGTGTTGATTTGTATGGTTTTGTGGGGGGTAGGTAAATGGAGGTTTATGTATGTAGGTTCACTTTTTTACTGTGTTTTGGGTGGGATTGATTTTGTGTGATAATTCAGATTTTTCAAATTCTGTTTTCTATAGTGTTTATGATTCACGTTTTTATTATTTTTTTGCTCACTTTTTTATTAATGCGGGTGCTTCAGTGTGCAAAACGGGTTTTGTGTTTTTTACTCTTGACCTAACTGCAGCTGATACTTTTTCGATTTTATTTTTCAAATAATATCGAATGTGGAAACGGCTTTGTGGTGATTACATGTCATATTTTACCAAAGAAAAATGCGATCATTTCTAATTAATTTTTGTAATTCACCAGAAAAGTGTGAAAATAAACACAGTGCAGTGTGGCGCGTACATATAACCTCTTTTATACTCATTTTAACCTCCAACAATTTTCCTATCCAAAAAGCTAGCGCCAATTAAGGTAAAAATGACCGCTTCAAGTTCAACGATGGAAAATTTGGATGCGTGCCAAAATGGCGCCATCCCTGAAGGAAGGTTATACCCCTACAGAGACTGGGTGCTTGCCAGAGGGTATGAAACTATTGAAATTTCAAGTTGGTTTATTGGCGCTGGGTGTCAACTGGTTTCCATGTCAATTCACATTTTAGTTGACGGGTCCTGGGAAATCTTTCAATTGCAAATATGGCAATATCGAAATGTAATCAATATTGTGTGTAGGGCCGTTTTTTTATTACAGTTGGAATTGGGTAGATTTTGTAGCTGTGAGTGCCTGAATGAGGTAGCAAATTTTTCTATTTTTCAGGCGGGCTTCAGTGCGTGCGCCACGCATCCAGTTCTGCATTGCTTCGATTTTCTGATGGTCATGAAATCTTCCGCAATCTAGATAAACTGGCAACTTTTGTGCCGCATAAAAGATGTGAGTTGTGAGGAAATGTATTTTTTATTTTGTGGAAGGGGGGTCAATCCCGCAATTGGGGAAGTTAAAAATTAAAAACTAAGCAACCTTTCAACTTGTCGCATCTGATTTCACACTTCTAATTTTAACATCGCTTTTAACCTTTTTCTTATTTTACTTTTTACATCACAATTTGTTTACTTTTTACTTATCCACTGGCGGAATTGGCAGTTGTCGGTGTATGCAGGGCCGTATCCCGGGGGGGGCTGTAAAACGGAAAAGCCACCTTTGGTTCAAATTTTGAAGGTGCCATGTAAAAATGTAGCGCGCAAGCGCGCAATTCACCATTCGTCCGGTATTATTTCAGGAAATCGATTCCTGTACTCAAATTTCCATAAAAATACAGGGGTGGGCATCTTCAGTTACCGCTGGGAAAATGCGATAGATTGAGCTACGGTTGAGCTATCAGAATGAAATTTTAACACAATGGAGTAGACTCCATAGGACACCTATTCTGAAGTTTGCAACCCAAACGGCCACATTTTGGGTGAGTTGTGGAACCCCCGTTTTCTAGTGTAATTTTGTGACTTGGCGTCACCCATAGGATAAATCGAGGGTGGCATTTGAGGGGGGGGGGCATCGGTCGTTGGTGTCGTCCCATTCTGTCGTACATCGGCCGATTTTGATGCCCTTTGAGTATGTTGTGGTCGCGCCTACTACCAAATTCTTTTTTTACTCAAATAGTCCCCCAGTCCCGAGATAAGGGAGGTGAAGTCACAAAATTACACTAAAAACTGTGTGTTCCACAACTCCTCCAAACTGTGGCCGTTTGGGTTGCAAACTACAGCATAGGTGTCCTATGGAGTCTACTCTATTGGCGCTACGCACACTGAAGCCGAAATATTCGGCATACGCACGTTTTCATCTGCCGAATCCGAATTGAAAAATTGCCGTTCGAACGTTTTAAGTTCGGCATTTAAGGGGCTGCCATATTGAATTTTGAAAAAGTGCGCACGATATTCGGACAAATTCGGACGAATTTGAGCATTAATTTTTAGACGCTGAAGTATGTCGAAAGCAACATACTTCGGCATTTTCTATGATAAGGACGATAGCTGAATGTGTGTATTTACCGTATTGGCTTGCGTACCGTACCGTACTCACAATTTCGACTTCGCAGTTCAGCATTCAATATTTCATCTGATTTTGCCGAATGGTTTCCGCATGTAAAAGTGTACGCATCTTTTGAATGCTGAAATACATGCTGAATTGACAAACAGCCTAATTTTCAAGAGTACGGACGATTTAAGTTCAGCAAGTTTTTTTCTATTCAGCATTTAATTCGGCATTTGTCAAAAACGTGCGTATGCCGAATATTTCGGCTTCAGTGTGCGCAGCGCCAGTGTGTTAAAATTTCATTGTGATAGCTCAACTGTAGCTCAAGCTATCGCGTTTTTCCAGCGGTAACTGAAGATGCCCACCCCTGTACATTTTGGCGTGCCTGTCGCTAGTGTGTATGCATATTTACACACATACACAGCGATAGCTGGCGCCTACGAATGGCGCCAGCGCCATGGCGCCTTTTCGTCACAGGTTAGACAAAATTTTAGGGGGGGGGGCTGAGCCCCCCCCCCCCGTTCGCCGGGCTCCGTAAACAAACAGCCCCCCCCCCGCTCAAAAATCCTGGATACGTCCCTGGGTGTATGGTAATAACAAACTGAAAGGGCTTTTTATTGGTTTTGTGTGTTGTGGTGCCGATTCCGCAAGCGAACAAGTGACTAGTAAGTGGTCAAGTAAAGTTCTGCGTGTCAACTTTGAGTTACACGCTTTTCTTGTCATTGAATTAGTAGTTTATTCGATATAAGTCATCGGTACATCTTATTCACTTAATATAATTGTCCCATGAGAAGGTGGCGTCGAAATTTTTGCGCATTTTACGTCACTTCATTGAACACTTTTTGTGTAAAAGTAATTTGTGGTTAGCAGACAATTGCTCATTTGCATTTCTCGAAATACAGTATCGTCTTTGAGCGTCAAGGGCATCAGTAAGCGGAAAAAAGGCGCCGTTATGATGTTTCCTGATTCCATTTTGGGCACGTTTGTCCTTGCGGACAGCGGAAAAGATCAAAGCGATGATCCAATTAAATATGTTCTCAAGCCAGGCTTGAAGGTGTGTTTTGGTCATGTGTCAATTTGTCACAAGTTTTCTCGCACTCCGATGAACGCAGTGCACCGTACTCAACATTAATGCGAACAGACGTGACCGAAAGATTTGATCCTTGTATTTTGGGTTGACCTGACGCTAATTTTAACCGCGAAAATTTTATTCGTGTTAAGCGCTTAATGCGGTTAAAAATATGACAAAGCAACGATGTGTGTTTTTCTTTGAAAAAATCGTTGAGTAGCCTCAGCACTTGCCCAAACAATTTTTGGTAACTTCACGTCCCGTGTGAATTCGAATGTTATCAAAGGGACTCTGAGTCTGAAGTAACTAAATACAATAATACTTGCCGATGTTTTGGCAAGTCGCCAATTCCTCAAAAAAAATTCTGGATTTGATGTAGGTGTCACTCCACAATTCAAAATGTCTCTCAAACTATACAAGAGGGAGATTATTATCTCGTCAAAATTTTCAACCAGGTTTCCATCTACCGTATTACCTCGAAATACCCCCATGGGGTTTATTATTTCGCCAGCAAAATTTGAGGGGGGTAATTCGAGGGGGGGGGTCTATTATTTTGCCAGTAATTTTTGAAAATTCACCATACTCAGACGTATAAAAATCAAACAATTACATAGATGTACATGTGTTTATAATCATATATGACTGTATATACACATAAACCCTTCCCTAACGTCACTCAATCATCGGTTTTAACGTATGTTCTGTATTGTACAGATCACAAACTGCAGTATTTGTCATGTACGTTCTCTTTACATTCAATTTTAGGGCGGGGGGGTGATTACTTCCTCGGCAAAATTTTAAGGGTGGTATTTCAAGGGGGTTAATACAAGGGGGGTTGATTCGAGGTAATACGGTATTCATTTGATTTCCTGAAATATGCTCTATTAACAAATAAACACGCGATTTTTGTTCAAATTGAAAATTCACACAAATTTACCATAAATAGCCGAAAGTTTACCGTATTTCCTCGAAATACCCGCCGGGGGTGATTGTTTCAGAGTGGGAATTTCGAGGGGGGGCTTATTTTTTCGCCAGATAGTTTTTGAACTCCCAGTACTAATTTGTTGTTTCTAACGTACGTAGATGTGGAAAAATGCAACAATAATCACTATGTATAAGAGTCTAGAGAGATTTATATACCGTATTTCCTCGAAATACCCCCAGGGGGTTTATTTTTTTCAGAGTGAGAATTTTGAGGGGGTATTTCGAGGAAATACGGTAAGTATGTAGAAGATAAAAAACAGGTACTGACGTCACACAGTCATTGTTTTAACGTGTGTTCTGCATTTTCCGGATCACAAACCGTAGCTTTTGTCATTTACGTTCTGTGTACACTCAATATGGGGTAATTCGACGGGGGGGGGGGCTAATAAATTCATAGTGGTCATTTTGAGGGGGGGGGGTGTTTTGAGGAAATACAGTATATTCATTGTTATCGGCAGGGGAATTGTTTTTCCCCACTCGTCAAGTAAGAGGAATTATTCAAGTCATGGGGGGGGGGGTTGTTCGCGTAAATGCGGTATTTATTTAAATTCAACATAAATTTAGGACCCCCAAAAAAATTTGTCACGTCTGCATGCGGAGCTGTTGCAAGCATTCCCAGTGCCCAAACTACGCAGTTTATATCTGTGCACAGTTCTCGTGAATTGATTTCATGGCATCATGTGCATAAAGCATAGAGCATGAGATTGTTTGATAGAAGTGAATCAACAGCCCTACACACCAGTTGACAATGAAATCGGAGTGTCAACTGGGCAGACTCGTTTCCATTTGGATTTTAGTTGACTGCTCGCTTGATAGTTGACGTTCAAACGGGGCAGGCCTGATACGCACATCTGCCCGATACGCACATTTGCCCGTTTTTTTCACTTGACACTTTTTCAAGTGATTTTCAGATATGAGTGAAGTGAAAAACGTTCACTAATGTCATTGCGCAACTTTTTTCACTTTACCCATATCTGAAAATCACTTGAAAAAGTTTCAAGTGAAAAAAACGGGCAAATGTGCGTATCAGTGCACCCCCGTTCAAACGCTGTTAATGTTAATTCCTTTTCCACATGACCGTATGTGCAGTTGAAAATTTTCCTGGTACTCGTCAACTAAAATTTGAGTTGACATGGAAACTACCTAGTTGACATCCAGTGACCAGTGTGCGTAGTTCCCTTGGTGATCGATTTTCTTTATATCTCTGTTGTGGCTGTGTATTGGAAATATTTGGTAATATGTGTCAATTTTTGTTTCGGATAGTGCTATCTTCTAATAGGATAGTGCTCCAGTGGCAATAAAAGCAGCTTAATTACATACTTTTGAAATAGGAACTTTTACTTTAAAAGCAACTTCCATAAGCACACATAGCAGACGTGAATTTCGCAGTTTGCCTTAGGTAGTTAAGACTCGCTTTGCGTAAGAACCAAACCTGTGAAGGCACAAAAAGTTTTTTTGCGTTTTTTATCGTATATTTCGAATCTACATATAGAAAAACTCAAAATTTATTTCCATACATATATTCAAAAATGTCATCTTCCTACTAAAAAAATTGATCAAAGTCAAAAGTCACCATTTTTCGAGCTGTTTTTTGAAAATTCATAACTTTTGCTTGACTTCATCTATCAATATAATATTTTGAATTTTTATTAAGATAGTTGTGGAGATTAATTGGCCCATACAAACTTATTTCATCAAACGTTTTTTTCTCACCGAAAATCATGACTGAAATTTTGAAAATGGCACCAAATTTTCAGTTTGTAATTGAGAGCTTAGCTTTTTCTGCAAAAACTGTGCTCAATTGCATAGTTTATTATAATAAAAAAATTTCTAAAAAGTAGGCATGCACTTTTTTGCTACAGCAGTTTAAATCAGCTCAACCCCTGTCTCACCATCACATACAATCCAACTCTGAAGGCTCAGATGAAGTTGCATGAAAAAAGTTTCCATCATAAACATAGGTTATTTTTGCATTGTCTTTCATTTGTATATCACCATTTTTCATTTAACATAATTTGGAAGGGTGCTTTCATACAAAAATTCACTTTTGATGTAAAAAATTTCACCCCCATTTTTATCATGGATTTGGAATCTACAGACATAGAAACTCAAAATTTCCTTCCATACATATATCCAAAAACGTAGTCTTCCTACTAAAAAAATTGATCAAAGTCAAAAGTCACCATTTTTCGAGCTGTTTTTTGAAAATTCATAACTTTTGCTTCTCTTCATCTATCAATATAATATTTTGAATTTTCATTAAGATAGTTGTGGAGATAATTTGGCCCATACAAACTTACTTCATAAAATGTTTTTTTCTCACCGAAAATGATGACTGAAATTTTGAAAATGGCACCAAATTTTCAGTTTGTAATTGAGAGCTTAGCTTTTTTTGCAAAAACTGTGCTCAATTGCATAGTTTATTATAATAAAATTTTTTCTAAAAACTAGGCCTGCACTTATTTGCTACAGTAATTTAAATCAGCCCAACCCCTGTCTCACCATCACGTATGTACAATCTAACTCTGAAGGCTCAGATGAAGTTGTATGGAAAAAGTTTCCATCATAAACTGAGGTTGTTTTTGCATTGTCTTTCATTTGTATATTACCATTTTTATGAAACAGAATTTGAAAGGGTGCTGTCATACAAAAAGTTACACTTTTTCTGCAAATATCACAAGCATGGATGTGCAATCAAGGTTGAAATGAGACTGAGTTAAACACTAAGACATTTACCTACCGTATTTCTTCTAATAGAATGGCATACCTTTAATAGAATGACACATCCAATAGAACGGCAGGTTTTTTAGTTATTAGAACGGCAGTTTTTTAGAAGGTTAGTTTATTTATACAATCAACTTATCATCATGCAACTTACTGAAAATTCTAGAAAAAAAATTCTCTCCAAAAATTAATTTGAATAACTTCTCCCCTCAAATAACTCCCTAGTAAAAGATCTGACAAAATTTAAGTCTGCTGGGGACTTATTTGAGTATATATGGTAGGTGCATACATGGACATACCAAGGATCTTTGAATAGGGATGGACTGTACACGGAAGCCAGCCAGAGACGTATCCAGGATTTTTGAGCAGGGGCTGCCTGTTTACAGAGTATTTACATACTCGTGTATATCCCTGTCTTGTGAACGTGAAAACAGCAGTAATGTACAGGACCGATCACTCACATCCGACCATGGGCGATTTTTTTAGAAAATTATTCACCACCCGAGAACTAGAGCATTTCGGCCGGGTCTGTTCCATGAAAAATAAAGTTCAAACATTTGGCTAAAAAAGTATATGGGCACCCCCCGCTGGAACCCACCTTGGGCCGTGTAAATGACCCATATATTTTTTTTAATTCTTTTTGGCTGATCACTCAAGTCCGACTGCGAGTGATAATCAACTAAAATCCTGCTTTTCAAGGCCGAATTTTGGCCTGAAATACAGAAGATGTTCATGGCAAATTGCCAAATGCAACTTCAATGGCTTTTTTAGCGATAAAAATAGGATAATGATATTTTTTAGTTTGTATTGATTTGTATGGTGGTACGCACTTCGTCAGAATTTTTATCACAGTAATTTTTAACGCTGCAAAATGAAGCTATGAAAACGCTTCCACATTAGAGAGAAAGCCAGAGCCATTTTTTTAAAACTTTCCCCGCTCAAATGCCAAATATATCAAATTTGAGAACGTTTGAGGCGAACTTTGAAGATGATACTTATTTCGTTCTG
>OZ038452.1:27180309-27233559 GCA_964036195.1 Sphaerolaimus hirsutus
TACCCCATATTGAGTGTACACAGAACGCAAATGACAAAAGCTACGGTTTGTGATCCGGGAAATGCAGAACACGCGTTAAAAAAATGACTGTGACGTCAGTACCTATTTTTTTATCATCTACATACTTATATAAGTCTATACAGGGGTCTCCTAGGGGGGGGGGGGCTGGGGGGGGGGCTGCCCCCCCCCCAAATCGGCCAGCTATCTATCTATCCCGGAGGCCGCTCAGCTATCTATCTATCCCGAGGCAAATTTTTTGGCTACTACCCCCAAAGACCCCCCCCCCAAATCGCTCAGCTATCTATCTATCTGGAGTCGGTTTTGAGAAATTTTGCCCCAATTTTCGCTCAAAATCACGCAGTTTCGCACCTTTTTATAGTTTTTCACCTTCAAAATCGTGCTTCCCGGCTATATACATCGTTATATACCTATTTTTGGCCATTTTATACCTACTTTTGGCTACTTTTAACTGATTATGAGCGATTTTTTCCCCTTTCTGCCTTTTTAACCTTGAAAAAGCCTATATATTGTCCCCCCGCCAGCCCCCCCCCAAGCCCCCCCCAGCCCCCCCCAGAAAAATTTTCAGCGATCTATCCCTCCGGAGGAGCGATTTGCTATCTATCCAGCCCCCGCGAGGGCCAAAATCCTGGAGACCCCTGAGTCTATAGACTCTTATACATAGTGATTATTGTTACATTTTTCCGCATCTGCGTACGTTACAAACAACAATTTAGTACTGGGAGTTCAAAAACTATCTGGCGAAAAAAATTCCCCCCCTCGAAATTCTCACTCTGAAACAATCACCCCCGGGGGGTATTTCGAGGAAGTACGGTAAACTTTCGGCATATGGTAAATTTGCGTGAATTTTCAATTTGAACAAAAATCGCGTGTTTATTTGTTAATAGAGCATATTTCGGGAAATCAAATGAATAGATGGAAACCTGGTTGAAAATTTTGACGAGATAATAATATCCACCTCTTGAATAGTTTAAGAGACATTTTGAATTGTTGAGTGACATCTAAATCAAATCCTGAATTTTTTGAGGAATTGGCGAATTGCCACAAAAATCGGCAATAATAAGTATTATTGTATTTAGTTACTTCAGACTCAGAGTCCCTTTGATAACATTTGAATTCACACTGGACGTGAAGTTACCAAAAATTGTTTGGGCAAGTGCTGAGGCTACTCAGCGATTTTTTCAAAGAAAACCACATACCGGACATCGTTACTTTGTCATATTTTTAACCGCATTAAGCGCTTAATCCGAATAAAATGTTTGCTGTTAAAATTAGCGTCAGGTCAACCCAAAATAAAAGAATCAAATCTTTCGGTCACGTCTGTTCGCATTAATGTTGAGTACGGTGCACTGCGTTTATCGGAGTGCGAGCAAATTTGTGACAAATTGACACATGACCAAAACACACCTTCAAGCCTGGCTTGAGAACATATTTAATTTGATCATCGCTTTGATCTTTTCCGCTGTCCGCAAGGACAAAAGTGCCCAAAATGGAATCAGGAAACATCATAACGGCGCCTTTTTTCCGCTTGCTGATGCCCTTGACGCTCAAAGACGATACTGTATTTCGAGAAATGCAAAAAAAGTAAATTGTCTGCTAACCACAAATTACTTTTACACAAAAAGTGTTCAATGAAGTGACGTAAAATGCGCAAAAATTTCGACGACACCTTCTCATGGGACAATTATATTAAGTGAATAAGATGTACCGATGACTTATATCGAATAAAACTCGAAGTTTACAGGCAGAACTTTACTTGACCACTTACTAGTCACTTGTTCGCTTGTGGAATCGGCACCACAACACACAAAACTAATAAAAAGCCCTTTCAGTTTGTTATTACCATTCATACACCCAGGGACGTATCCAGGATTTTTGAGCGGGGAGGGGGCTGTTTGTTTACGGAGACGGCTCATCACCCCCCCCCCTAAAATTTTGTCTAAACTGTGACGAAAAGGCGTAATGGCGCTGGCGCCATTCGTAGGCGTCATTGGCGTTGGCGCCAGCTATCGCTGTGTATGTGTGTGAATATGCATACACACTAGCGACAGGCACGCCAAAATGTATTTTTATGGAAATTTGAGTACAGGAATCGATTTCCTGAAATAATACCGGACGAATGGTGAATTGCGCGCTTGCGCGCTAAATTTTTACATGGCACCTTCAAAATTTGAACCAAAGGTAGCTTTTCCGTTTTACAGCCCCCCCCCCCCCCCGGGATACGGCCCTGCATACACCGACAACTGCCAATTCCGCCAGTGGATAAGTAAAAAGTAAAAAAATTGTGATGTAAAAAGTAAAATAAGAAAAAGGTTAAAAGCGATGTTAAAATTAGAAGTGTGAAATCAGATGCGACAAGTTGAAAGGTTGCTTAGTTTTTAATTTTTAACTTCCCCAATTGCGGGATTGACCCCCCTTCCACAAAATAAAAAATACATTTCCTCACAACTCACATCTTTTATGTGGCACAAAAGTTGCCAGTTTATCTAGATTGCGGAAGATTTCATGACCATCAGAAAATCGAAGCAATGCAGAACTGGATGCGTGGCGCACGCACTGAAGCCCGCCTGAAAAATAGAAAAATTTGCTACCTCATTCAGGCACTCACAGCTACAAAATCTACCCAATTCCAACTGTAATAAAAAAACGGCTCTACACACAATATTGATTACATTTCGATATTGCCATATTTGCAATTGAAAGATTTCCCAGGACCCGTCAACTAAAATGTGAATTGACATGGAAACCAGTTGACACCCAGCGCCAATAAACCAACTTGAAATTTCAATAGTTTCATACCCTCTGGCAAGCACCCAGTCTCTGTAGGGGTATAACCTTCCTTCAGGGATGGCGCCATTTTGGCACGCATCCAAATTTTCCATCGTTGAACTTGAAGCGGTCATTTTTACCTTAATTGGCGCTAGCTTTTTCGATAGGAAAATTGTTGGAGGTTAAAATGAGTATAAAAGAGGTTATATGTACGCGCCACACTGCACTGTGTTTATTTTCACACTTTTCTGGTGAATTACAAAAATTAATTAGAAATGATCGCATTTTTCTTTGGTAAAATATGACATGTAATCACCACAAAGCCGTTTCCACATTCGATATTATTTGAAAAATAAAATCGAAAAAGTATCAGCTGCAGTTAGGTCAAGAGTAAAAAACACAAAACCCGTTTTGCACACTGAAGCACCCGCATTAATAAAAAAGTGAGCAAAAAAACAAAAAAAACGTGAATCATAAACACTATAGAAAACAGAATTTGAAAAATCTGAATTATCACACAAAATCAATCCCACCCAAAACACAGTAAAAAAAGTGAACCTACATACATAAACCTCCATTTACCTACCCCCCACAAAACCATACAAATCAACACTTGGGCGGAGGTTCATAGGCTGGGGGAGGTGAAATACTCGTTGCACTCGGCTTCGCGTTAGCATCAGAAGTTTGGGCTAAAAAAGGAACAGTCGCAGATGGAGGCATCTGAAATTGGATGGGGTTGGAGATTAACGAAATTTTGTTTGTTTTGTGTTTGGTCATATTTGAAGTTAGAACCAATGAGTGTCAGTGATATAATGGCAATTATGATCCCATTTTTTTCGTGTTGCACTGCCAGCTATCGTTGGCACGCTGCCAACGTAAGAACAATAACCGCGTCTTTCAAAATAAAGCGCAAGTAAAGATTACGTCACCAAATTAAACAAAATCTGTTTGTAACTTCCACTGAAGTGGACTACAGTACATACCACCATAAGGCTTCAAGACATGTGTCGCATGTAGAAGTTAATTGTTGGCACGCTGCCAGCGAATGCATAAGTTACTACGGGTGCAGAGAATCAGGTCATTGGAGTAAAAGTACTTTTCAGTTTGAGTGACGCCAATAGTTAATTTCACAAATAGTGAACAAGCAAACCTGGTGATACTGCATTGGGTCTTCATGCTGCACGGGCAAATTGCCAGTGCTTTGACTGTTTTGCCCTCCAAAAATGTTAGGTTCTCCGCCGGTGGGCGGGGCCAAATTCTGATTTGTCCCGTTGTCGTTGGGCGGCATGCTGCAAAGAAGTTAATCGAGTTTGGATTAGGACGTTTATTACTTTTAGGGATGCTGCGATAAACTGGCTTGAATAAAGAGTGCTTCTTTAGCATATATTATAAACAATAGATATCGAAACTTCTGAAAGTATGTTTTATCCCATAAATATTTATATCCAACTCCACACAGCCATACATCAAGAAATAAAAAAATTAATCAACAAAAAACATTCCTATGCAATTTTCCACCAACCACATAAAAAATCAAACCACTCAAAAAGACCCACCCCTGCTGAGGTCCGTTCCACTGGTACCCCCCAAAATCACTGTGACCCTGCTGTGGGGGTGGATACCCCTGCTGTGGGGGTGGGTACCCCTGCGTAGGAGGGTACCCTTGAGAGGGTTCTTGTGGGTACCCCTGCTGCGGTGGGGGGTACCCCATGGGTTGCATGGGGTACTGCTGTGGCGGCATTGACGGCATTTGCATGTTGATCACCGGCGCCACGTGCACCTGGATTTGGAATGGCAGACTATCTTTTTACTTGAAGCACACCTGGACCTACCTGTGCACTGAATTTTACAACCCAAAAATGAAACGTTACGTAAACAAATAGTATACAAAAACGTTGGTCATTTTAAAAAAATAATAAAACACTAGCCAAGTGCGAAAAAAAAAAATTAAAAAAAGAAACGTGAACAATTTTGCTGTCCAAAATATACCTGGTTTTCCATTTTGGGCGCGACGTGCATTGCACTTTCAGAATTCAATCCAGTTTGTTTCTGCTGCGTCGATTGCGCTGTATTGCCCGCCCTACCGCCACCTATAAAATTTGGGAAATAAGTAACATTTTTACACATTTTGTGAAAAAGAACAAATGTTTTTAGTAAACATTTTATACAATAACATAAATAAAATAAACCGTATTTATAAATTTTGGGAAACTAAAGGATTTACGCTGTTTGTTGGACAGTAAACTTTGTTAAAAATTTACTGCCTACCGAAAGCGTGCGCGATTGATACCAATCAGATAGCCAAATATGTAAATATATAGCTGGGTAATTTGGGATTTACGCCAACGTCCCATTTTTAAAATATATTTTGGGAAATAAAAAGTTTTTTTTCATTTTGGGAAACTATGAAAGAATTTTCGTAGTTTCTGGGACAATAAACTTTGTTTAGATAGGCGGTTATTTGGTATACCTACAATTGGAGGTACAGTGTGCGCAGATATTTTGCTTTGCATGCGGCGGTCAGCGCAAGCTCCGCCCACTTTCGTCTCAATGCCCGCGCGCGCTAACCCCAAAAATCACGAGCGTTGCGTCAGGCTCGCCCTTTTTGTGTGAGAGCTCTATAAAGACAGTTAAATTTCTACAATTTCTTACATTTGACAAAGAACGCACATAATTTTAGCCCTCTGTGCGTACGCTCGACCCACAATTCCCATTTTCAAGCGCGTGATGGGCCTCGAAGTTTGTAAAAATCACAATTTTTGTGTTGACCGTGGTGCTGTTGATGGCCTCGATGGTTTGGATGTCCACTAGACTGGGCAATTCACCAAAGTCTAGTTTTAGCAGCAGTTAGAACAGTTTTGCAAGTGTAGGGGGTTGATCGGTTATTTTGGGCATTAAAACTGATTTCTCAATGACAAAGGAGAAATTTCAGAGCACACAGGACAGATTTGGATCACAGAATCTCATTATGGAGAACTGATTTTATTTACTAACTCTCTAGCAAACTTCCTTCACACAGAAACAGAGTGGCAGACTGAATTGAAAAACTGAAAATGGACTGGGAGAGGGGAAAATGTATTGAAAAACACCCTACAATAATAATGTGAATAAACTGGTAGATAAATGCACATTTTACGTAGTATTGCAGCTAAATATAACAGTGGTGTAGTATTCACTACTTACTGTAGGTACTGGGGGAAGTACAAATTTGCCTAAAGTGAAAACTATTAATTTAGTGGCACAAAGCGAGAATCCACTTAGCAAATTGGGCCTAACAATTTGTCAAGAACTTCCTGTTGAAAGTTTCAGAGCTTCTACCTAATGCTGGCAAGCTTCAAAATCACGCCAAAAAGCTACTTAAAGCATTCAATAAATTAAACATGAATTTCAATTGAACATGAAATAAATGATGAATAAATAGTCACTCTATTATAGTTCACTTAGAAATAACTCAATATGATGATTAAACTGCTCTTATAATTGGAGAAATTGAATTTCCAGGGATAAATAGAAGAAACTCATCTTAAATAATTTATAACATGTGATAGGATAACTTTTGGCAAAAATGATTGGTACGATGCGATAGAGCATGAAATTTAGGATATATTTGATATAAGAAATTTTTCTATTTAAAGTTATCAATTTGACACTTTTACAGATGGGAACTCAACACCTAAAAAAGGAACTAACACCAAATAAATGGAGAAAATGCAACTGTTGAACCAGCTAGCTACTTTATGAAACTGGGCTAATAATGCAGCTGTGCTTTATAGAAAATGATTGGGCCTTAGCGCAGAGCCTAAAAATGAACAAATGTTGGATAAATATTGTGCTTGAATTGTGCAGTGCAATGCAAACTTAATATAAATTTAATTAAGAAATAAATAAAGTTTGAGTGGTTTGGTAATGGCTACAGATAAACATATAAACCTATATATTTTCTTGATCAGCGGAAAATTGCGAGTTGAATGAGCCTAATATCGAATTCATAAACCTAACTTAAACATATTTGACTTTTTAATCTAAAATTTCTCAATAAACCTTCAGAAAACATAAAACTTATAAAATACATAAAACTCAAACACAAAACAATACTGGGTGCCCTGAACACCCATAGTTGACTCATGGGAGATGTCCTGACCGTTTTTGATTAAATTACCAACGGTCAGCACACTCGGGGCGAAAAAGTTGTTGCAGCCACTGTTGCTGCAACATCACATGTCGGTAGTCGTGGTGGGTGCCAGAGTGATCAGGGGGGTCTCCACAGTTGCCTGGGTGGAGAACGTGGTCGTCGTCGGGGTTGGTGATGCCAACGCCGCGTGCGCCAAGTGATGAAGCATGTAGCCTTCGGTGTCGCTTCCTGCGCGTTCTCGCGTTGTGAATTTTCTGATATCAGGCATGTAAACGAGGTCTCTTTTCCTGGCTCTCTTTGTCTCTTCTTTGACTTGGCTTTCCTCATCTGACTCATCTGGTTGACCATAGACTGAGAGAGACTTTGCCATTCGGTCTTCAATTTCTGCTCTTTTGGTGAATCTAACAGATTGGCTGGAGTTTGATCTGGCATATTTCTTGAGTACTGGTTTCAACTCTGTTTTTCTGACTTTTCTCTTTGGCTGACTTTTGCTGGGCTCCACGGATTTCTTGGCAGTGTATCTCAATACTTTGAAACATATCCACAGGCACTTGAATGGGCATACAATGCATTTCCACATGCATGTGTATGCACATGGTGGTATCACTGGTTTCCCTGTGGCAATCCTCCAATTGTACCACAGATATCCAGCTCCACCAAGCATGACCACTAGGATGATGATTCCTAGCAGCAGTGATAATGTATTGATCACCACTTGGAATGGCCCTTTGAGCATCTGTCCTAGGGATGTGGTGAATCCTTTGTTGATTCCTGTGATGTAGTGCCCATACGCTTTGCTTATTCCCTCTGCTGTGTGTTCAATACCAGCTCCCAATCCTTCAATTGAACTCTTAATCACTGTTGGGTCCAGTGACATATCTGCTGTGTAATCCACTAGCTGTCTCTGTACTTGCTCCAGATTCTGCAGTCTCTGTATCTGGCCTCTGACATCCATGAAATTGGTGACTCTGTTCATCACATTCGTAAACAGGTGTGGAGCATCAAATGTGAATGCTTTCCACTCTCCTTTCCATGTCATTTCAATTGGAGTTTCTGTTACATGCACTATTCCATGTGCAGATTTCCACTGCCCATTTTCTGTCTTGTACAAATGTGGTGTGGTATGGCTGCAGTCCTCTTGTGGTGAACTCTCCACTAAGTCTCTGCTGCCTGGACTCTTGAACCACAGTGCTCCATTTAGCTTTAATCTCATGGGTGTGTATTTATAACATGTTTCTGCCACTTTTCCTGTCTGGTAAATGATGTATGGCTGCACCATCTTGCATTCCCAGAACATGATGGCTTCTCCTGCCCATTCTGCATGCACATCCTGTCTTCCCAGCATTGCCCTGATGCCTAATGTTGGGTCGATTCTGAATAGCTGTCTCAACATGTCCAACTGGTGCTTTCTGAGCTGGCATAACTGATGCCACACAATGACAAACTGTGCCTGTGTCATTTTTCTGACAGCATATTGCAAGTATTGGAACTTTGAATTGCTGTCATCTGGATGGAGGTGGAGTGTAGTGCTGAGTGTGGATTCTGATGCCTCCATAATGTCTCCTGGTACTGCCCATTCCACAGGAACATCCTGTCTGCGATGGAACTTGATGAACACTCCACCCTGGTCTGTATAGAATGTGTCTATTGTTGGTACACATTCTGAACCCATTGGCCTTCTAGTTTTATTGCTGTGGGAATATGCTGCTTGTAACTTGGATATGATGATGGTCTGTCCAGCCACTTCTGTCTTGAATACATCCACTTTCTCATATGCACACTGGTGTCTGAAATTCTCTGTATCCCACACTGTGATGCCATAATTGTGATCTCTGCAGTGGCCCATCATGGCCCTACATTGACTGAAATCTTGTAAATCACTGATTACTGTCTTGCCATCTAATGATGCAACTGTTCCCTCTTCCATGTAAAAGTTGCTGACAACATTTTCTTTGTCATGACAGCACCATTTATATTCCACATGTAAAGTTCTGTTGGTGGTCCACACTTTGGGTTCCATTTCCACCAATTCTATTCCTTGAAACACTTTGTGAACTCTGGCATAATTGCAGGCTACCACACCAACTTGCTGGTATTTCTCAAATTCTCCTGTGATTCCTCTGGCTCCCCAGAAGCTGGTGTGGGTAACAATTTCCTTGATTCTGATATAGCATCTGTATGCTTTCTCTTTCTGTGGCACCTGCCTCTGCGCATAAAGTGTCACTGTGGCAGCCCTGACAAGCCTTCTGGGTGGGATGTGACAGTGTACCTCCTCAGGCACTGTGATTGCATGCCCATGTCTGCCACTGGTGCAAATCTGGTATTTCTGGCTTTGTGATGCGATCACCTGCTCCACAGGATGATCCCTGATGGCTTGCTTAAATTTCTCATAACTCTGTAATTTCCTGACAGGTTTTGGATATTTGGGTGATGGCAATGGTGGCCATGGCGTCATGTCTGAATACACTGATGGCCTGGGTGTTGTATTGTGGATATACGACCTCGTAAATACTTCTGAGTATTTTCTGGTGAGTTCCCTGACAGGCGCTGCTTCTGACAGGTTTGTCAGTGCCAGCAATGTCAACATTCCAATCATCAGATTGGCCATTGTTGCTTTCCTGGTATTGTCTCTGATCACTTTGATGGCACTCCTCAGCACTCTATCTGATTCAGGGACATACTCCTGTTTTCTCTTCTTTTGCTGGCTTAACTCTCTGGCATGTTTCTGAACCACTTCTGAATCCAACAAATCTGGCTTTCCATTGACTCCAGATTCTGGTATATCCATGGTTTTGGAATTGATTTCCATTGGATACAGCAAATTGATGGGTCTGCTCAACACATTCTGGTTGGCAGTTTTCACTCTTGCTGATCGAATCTCTCCATCTTGACTCTGCTCCAACTGCTCAATTCGGCCCATTTTCCATGCCCCTCTTGGCATGTTTTCTTCAAAGATGAACACAATGTCTCCCACTTTGGGCTTTTGCTGTGCTGTCAATCTGCCATGTGCATGTGTCACCTTTGTTCTCTCTCTGAGACTTGGCAAATATTCCTGGTGCCATGTTTCCCAGAACTTATCCAAAGTCTTCTGGGTGGACTCCCAGTACTTCTGTAATTTGGCTGCATTGTCAATTTTTGGCACATACTCATCATCCTTGGAGTCTGTGTCAAACTGTGGAGTTCCAATCTGACCCTCTCCAATCAAAAAATCCTTTGGGGTGAGCACTCTCAGGCTCTTCACATCTCCATAGATGTAGGAAATTGGTCTGCTGTTAACTACTGCCTCAATTTCTGGCAGCAGTGTGAGCAATTCTGGCAGTTCCATCATTTTGTGGCCAACTGCTGCTTTGAAATGCTTCTTGGTGATGCCCACCATTCTCTCATAAACTCCTCCCTGCCATGGTGCCATGGGAGTGGTCATTTCCCATCTGATTTCATTCTGTGAAAAATATGTATACACCAATTCATCATTCACTGTCTGAATCCATTCTTGTTCAGTATTGATGGCTTTGCTGGCACTTTTTTGCAGCACTTGCCCTGTCAATCTGAATTGTGTGGCATTGTCTGAAAGAACTGTCTCAGGTCTGCCACGTCTGGCAGCAAATCTTCTGAATGCATTTATGAACTCTCTGGCTGTCATGTCAATAACTGCCTCAAGGTGTACTGCACGTGTCACCATGCATGTGAACAGGCAAATCCACATTTTCTTGTGCTCTTTGCCTTGTCTGTACCACACTGGCCCCAGGTAATCCAATCCAGTGTACTGAAATGGTCTGACTCTTTGAACTCTCATTGCTGGCAAATCTGGCATCTTTGGCAATGGGTATGGCCTTGCTTTGAGTTTCTGGCATGTGGCACATTTTCTGATGATATTGTACACCAACTTTCTGCCTTGAGTTATCCAGTACTTTTTTCTCAACTCTGCCAATGTATGCTGCACTCCAGCATGCAAACTTGACTCATGTTGGTCTCTGATGATCAGTTCTGTCAATGGGTGTTGAGTTGGCAGCAACTTCAATGGCACTGTGACCTGCTCTGGGTCTGTGTGTGCCATTCTGCCATGACAATTCAGGATTCCATTCTGATCCATCTTTATGTTGAGCCATCTGATCAGCTGATCATGTTTAGCCATTTCTGGACCTTTGCTCTGTCCAGTGACCAATATTTGTCTGACTTCTGGATAATGACCCTTTTGTGTTGACTCAATCCAGTAATTGAGTGCCAAATTTCGTTCTTCCATACTGATAATGCCATTTGGTTTCATTGTGCTCTGCATTTCAAGCATAACTTTTGACAGGTCATTCTGGCCATTTTGCTGACTGCTCTTTTTTCTGCACATCTTTTTCACGAACCTCATCACATGCACTGTTGTACCCAGCAGTTTCTGCAGTGATGAGAAACGATACAACCTAATCCTCAATGGATTCAGCTCCCCTGAGATCAGATTGTGCTCTTCTGGGTGGTCTAGCAGTTGCTGTGTTACCCCCAGGTAAATTGGACTGGACTTTGGGCATTTCAGTTCCTCTTTTTTGATTTCTGCCATCAATTCTGGTGTGACTGGATCCACTCTTGGCTCTGGCCACACTCCAGTTTGGAGCCATTCTGGTCCATGCCACCAAAGCTGGCTGTTCTCCAGTTCTGTCATACTCATTCCTCTTGTTGCCATGTCTGCTGGGTTCTCCCATCCAGCCACATGTCTAATGTGCATATTGGCTGTCTCTGCTCTAATTTTCTCAATCTCATTAAGCCTGTTCTTGACAAAACAGGCCAGTGGTTTTGCTGTGGTCAGCCACTTCAGACAGCATGCTGAATGTGACCACAGTATTGTTGCATTAAACTTGATGTGGCTCATTTCCTTGTGAATGAATTTCACCATTCTGCTGCCAATCAACATGGCCAACAGCTCTAGCCTTGGGATTGTAATCTCTGGCTTTTTGGGAGCCAGCCTGAGTCTCGAGTACAGCAGACTCACTTCATATTGGCAATCAGGCTGTATTTGGCACAGATATGCCACTGCGCTGTATGCAATTGCTGATGCATCCACAAAGATGTGTAATCTCACTGGTCTATCCAAATTGAGATGTATTTTTCTGTCAAATTTGATGTCTCCAATCTGGATCAACTCCTTTTCCAGTTGCTGCCATTTTTCTGTTTGCTCATCTGTTAGTGGTGCATCCCATTCTTTTTCACTTGGTCCTGCTTGCCACAATGTCTGCAGGAACCTCTTTGCTGGCAGCATGACTGGACTGACCAGCCCCATTGGGTCAAAGCATCCTGCTGTGACTTTTGCCACCACTCTTTTGGTGGGTGGTTGCCATTTCTGTTCACTTTCTGACTCTGACTGTTGAATTGATTTTGGCATTTTTAGCCACATCTGATCAGTTTCTGTGCTCCATTTCATGCCAAGCACAGTAGTTTCTGTCTCTTTTGCTTTATCATTCTCTTTTATTTGCATCATAAATTCTCTGCTGTTGCTGTTCCACTCTCTTAGGTTCATCTGAGCCTGTGTGAACAGCACTTTTGACTCATGGTACAATTCAATGGCTTTCTCCTCAGTGCCCACACTGAGAATCAGATTGTCCACATACAGATTCTCATCGATCAGATGAGCATTTTCTGTGCCAGCCTGATTCAGGTGATACCTAACTGTCAAAGCCAGCAGCGCTGGGCTGCATATCACTCCAAATGGTACTCTGGCAAATCTGTATATCTGGATATTGTCTTCCATTGACGCTTTTGTGGCATCTTTGTACCAAAGAAATCTGGTCACATCTCTGTCTCTGTCCTGCAGGCTGATCTGCAGGAATGCCTTTTCAATGTCGGCCACCAATGCAACTCCCTGCATCCTAAATCTCATCAACATGCCCACCAACTGTGGCAATATAACTGGTCCTCTGTACATGCACTCATTCAGGCTTGGTGAGCCTATCTGCTTTGCTGAGGCATCATAAACTTCTCTGACTTTGGTAGTCACTTTGTCTGGGGTAATTACTGGCTGATGTGGCAAAACATGAAATTGTCTGCCACCCATGATGTCTTCATGAACCTTTTCAATCACACCTTGTTCCTCTTGGGTTTTCATGATTTCATCAATTTTCTTTAGCAACTCTGGGTCTCTTTTGAGCCTATTTGTGAGGTTTCTGAACCTCTTGAATGCCATTGCTTTGTTGTCTGGCAATTCATGTAAATTTGGCTTGTACATGAATTTCACTGAGTATCTGCCATCTGGTTCTCTCTTTACTGACTCATTGAATTGCTTTATGGCCTCATCATCCTCAACGAGGTCTGGCTGGTCCATTATGCCAATGGTGTCCAGCCTGTCCATGTCTTTGACATTTGGCACAGGTGCCACAGCAAGTGGTGCCTCATCGAACCACTTATCTCTCTGTATCTGATGAATGATGGTATTCACCATCACTGGATTGGCAGTATCCACTACCATCTGGTTTCTGTTCATGGCAATCTGGGCTCCACCCACCAGCAATCCCAATTCTGATGGGATCACATACAATCCTGATGGCAGTCTGGTGGTTCTGGCATCTTTAGACATCAGATCCCAGAAATAATTCAGACCCACTATTACATCTGGCTTGAACATACATTTCTGACCATTTTCTGTTGGCACTGTGTCTGCAAAATAACTCCCATCTGGGAAATGCCTTTTCAGATACTCTTCATCTTGCTGTGAGACAGGTATCCTGACCTGCTCAGTTGTCAATGTTGGCACCACATCTGCCACCATGTCAAGCTTCTGCCCATTTCTGAGTCTCATACTGAATTCAACCTGTTGGACCACTTTATACTGTGGTTTTTCATTGCCAAATGTGTACATCTGGATGTGATGTGCACCTGTGCTCTTCAGCTTGAGCCTTTTTGCAACTTTTTCTGTCATGTACGTCCCTTGTGATCCAGTATCCAAAAATGTCTGTACTTGGATTGGTAGCTGACCATTTTCTGCATCAGCTTCTGTCTCTTGTTTCTCTATGACAGCCTTTGCTGTCATCAGCATTGACATGTTTCTGTTTCCTGACTTTGTGGCTTGAGTACTATTCTGCAGTACTTGCTGGCCTGTGACTAGGGTGTCAAAAAAATTTTTTTACGGAAAACGGAAACGGAAACGGAAAAATTATTTCAGCAGCCGGAAAACGGAACGGAAAACGGAAAAAAAGTTGCACTTGGCGGAAAACGGAAACGGAAACGGAAAAAAAATTTCAGCGGCCGGAAAATGGAAAAAGAGGCCGGAAAAACGGAAACGGAAAAATCAAATTTGCACGGAAATGGAAAAACTTGCTGAAATTTTGCCGGAAAACGGATAAAATTTTCTGAAATTTTGCTGGAAGTGGGAAAAATTTGCAGTAATTTTGCTGGAAACAGAAAATTTTTCACATGATTGACAATCTGCATGAATTTTTACCAGTTTGGCTGATCAGAAAACAGAAAGTTGAGCCAGAAAAGGGTAAAATGAGGCGGAAAAATGGAAAATTGAGGCGGAAAATGGAAAAAAAGCGGAAAAACTGGAAATTGAGGCGGAAAACGGAAAAAAGGCGGAAAAACTGAAAATTGAGCCGGAAAACGGAAAATGAGCCGGAAAAACGGAAACGGAAAAAAAAGTTGCCGGAAAACGGAACGGAAAACGGAAAAAAAATTTCAGCAGCCGGAAAACGGAACGGAAAACGGAAAAAATTTGCCTGCGGAAAACGGAAACGGAAAACGGAAAACGGAAATTTGACACCCTACCTGTGACCACTGTGTTGGAAATTGTTTCCAATTCTTGGGTTTCTGACTCATTTTGAATGGTTTCCACATTGACACAATTCACTGTGGACTTTCTCGATTGATTTGATGCAGGTCTGCCTGCACTCTGTCCATTTGACTTCACTCTGTTGACCTGCTGGCTTGGTTGCCACACTGACTTGACTGCTGGTCCCTGACGTTGCTGTGGCGCTCCACCACCAAACTTGTCAGGGCACATTGCTCCACAATGCACATTGGAGCTGCACCAAAAACATTTGATTGCTGCTTTGCATTGAGCTGCTGGATGTCCTTTTCTGAGACACCTCATACATCTCTCACTCCTCATGAGAGACATCCTTCTGTCCTTGACTGTTTTGAATCTCTGGCATTTCTCATCATAATGCAGATTCTGTGTGTCTCCACAAAACACACATGGTCTCCCCAGACTCTGTCCTCCATTTTGTCCACCATTCTGTGGATTCTGCTGAATCACTGACATTCCACTGGTACTGTTTCTGGGGAAATTTTCATTCTGTCTGTTCATCTGGAATCGATTCCTTGACTGGAACCTATTATTGCTCTGTGGCATTGGTGCCCTTGAAATGAATCCTTGACGTTGCTGGCTCTGTGGCTCATTCTGCTGAGCATACTGCACTGTTTCCTTGATGAGCAACTGTTTCTGAAACAGTTCTCGAAACTTGGCCACTGTCCAAGTTTCATCCCCAAGTTCCTTTTGCATTTCTGTCAACACTTCTGGGGGCACTTTCTGCTGTAACAGGTTCAACAAAAGGGATTGCTCAACTGTCTCATTCATGGCCTCAAATTGCTGCATGAGTCTTTCCATGGTATCATACAATGCCCTCAAATCCTGGCTTGTATTTCTGGCCTGCCTCAATTTCATCATATTTCCCATCAATAAATTTTTCACCACCACTGGCTGGTCATATCTGCTTTTCAGCAGAGCTATGGCTGGGGCGTAATTTTCTGCAGTAACACTGAGCCCACTTATCATGTGGAAAGCCTGTCCTCTCAGGACATTCCTCAGGTAAGTGAATTTGGCCACATCACTCAAATCTGTCCTGCCATGGATGTGGGCCTCAAACATTTGCCACCAACCCCTAAATTTGACAATTTCTCCACTAAATTGTTCGACCTGTAGTTTCTGCAGTTTGCCAAACACATTTGCCGACTGTGGTGGTGGCTGTGCTGTGCTGCTGGCTCCAGCACCAGTTGCCACTGTGGCAGCTGCCATTTGCTGCACCAGTGTGGCATTTGCAGATTGGTCAATCTGATCTTGACACTGTTTCATCATGTGTGTCAACTCTTCAATATATGCATCAATTTCTGTGGTTCTGTCTGTCACAGCTTCTGACAGGTCAGCATATTCTTCATATTTTTGAGTGAACATCAGCTGTTCGGCCTCCATTATGTCATCTGGCACTTCCCTCACAGCCTCTGACCATGCTTGCTGGTGGTCTGCCACCATTTTCATTGCTGCCTCTGTTTTTGCCTTTTCTGTCTTTGTGACATAATCACTCTCATGAGCTCCACTCTCTTTTCTTCATTTGATTTTGTGGCAAATTCTGCATGCTTGTACTGGATGATGGCTTTGTTGAGGCGCTGTTGCAGCCTGCCTTTTGCCAACCCAATATTCTTTCTGATGTGCCCTGTTGGAGATGCCATTGCACTTTGAATTTCCTGAATTTTCACCCCACTGCTTCAAACTGTCTCAAATTTCTCGAATTTTCACACCACCTCACTCTGCTGCACACTTCGATGACTTCTGTGAAGTTTCACACCACTTCACACCTCTTCACACTCCACTTCACAGTGCTTCACACACTGGATTTTGGACTGGTTTTGCCCCAAATTTCACTGCACGGTGTGCAGGAGCCCTCCCCACACACACTGGCACACTTTATTGAGGTTAGTAACCCCCCAGGTGGCTGCACTGGCAGCACTTTGCTGACAGGGCAGTCAATTGCCCTGTAACAGTGTGGAAATTTGCACCCCTGGTGCTTTCAACACACTGTCCCTCTCTGTCAAGTGCTCCACAGCACTTTTGCTGAACTCTGGTGCTGTGTGAAGTCACTTCACACTGCTTCACACAAGTACTGGTAAGTACCAGCACTTTTCTGACTGAAACTGGACACTTCCAGATGCCCAGTGGACTCCTGTCCACTTGCAGTGTCGCCTGTGACACTTTCCAGTGCACTCTGGTGCACTTTTACTCAACAGTAAGTGTCTCTGGACACTTTTGGCTCTCTGCCAATTTTGAATTCTGACTGAAACTGCACTTTAAGACACACCTAATTGAAGGTACCAGCGCAAGGTACAGTGTGCCACCTGTCACTCTCTGAACTGAGCTGATGAGCACTGCACTAAAATCTAGGTGCTAGTGCTAAACTGAAGGCACCTTACCAAGTACTTCACTTGTGCTAAAACCTAGGCACTAAGCTTTTCCCCAGTCTTGGTACAACACTGGTGTGCTAAAAACTAGGCACAACACAGTGTTTGACAGGATTTACTGACAGGATTTACTGACTGAATTTACTGAATCTGTCCCTGTCGATTTCTGGCTGAAACTGCACTTCTGGCTGGTCTTTCCTTTCCTGAACTTTACCCCTACTTTTACTTTGAGTGGGCACTTCACCACTCTTCACACTGACTTCACACTGACTCTCCAGGGTGTGGGTCCCACTCACAAAGGACCGAGTGACCCCCTCGAATTGCCAAAAACCCTTGGGACACAACCTCTTGCTCGTAAGAGTGACCTGTGTCAACTCTGGCCGTCAGGAAACTATCCCCCCAAGCCAGGGTAAGGACAGTCCGAACTTCTATTTGTGTGTAGAAGCGCCCAACGACGTGCCAGAAGCCTGCCAGCCAGTAGCCACTGTCCTCCAGTTGCCATCTGGAGTACCTGAGCCTTGGTACACTGTTGCCAGCCACTCGAAAAAAGTCACACCTGATGTAGAACTGCAGGGCTTTGAAGAACTGCCCCACAACTTCGATCGTTCGCGAATCGACGCCCGTTGATTGTACGAGTCACCGAGCGGCACCGTTGAAAGCGCCTCGTTCAGGAGATGCCACGTGTAAAATTTCGCGAAGATCGGCCGACCTGTTCGAGCGCAATAGCCGTTTAACTGCAGCACGTTTGAAGAACTGCCCAGCCGCACAAATTTAGTTCCTTTGGTCAATTCAGAGCTGAATTAACCCTGCTCGCTGCGCCATGTGTTGACCGTGGTGCTGTTGATGGCCTCGATGGTTTGGATGTCCACTAGACTGGGCAATTCACCAAAGTCTAGTTTTAGCAGCAGTTAGAACAGTTTTGCAAGTGTAGGGGGTTGATCGGTTATTTTGGGCATTAAAACTGATTTCTCAATGACAAAGGAGAAATTTCAGAGCACACAGGACAGATTTGGATCACAGAATCTCATTATGGAGAACTGATTTTATTTACTAACTCTCTAGCAAACTTCCTTCACACAGAAACAGAGTGGCAGACTGAATTGAAAAACTGAAAATGGACTGGGAGAGGGGAAAATGTATTGAAAAACACCCTACAATAATAATGTGAATAAACTGGTAGATAAATGCACATTTTACGTAGTATTGCAGCTAAATATAACAGTGGTGTAGTATTCACTACTTACTGTAGGTACTGGGGGAAGTACAAATTTGCCTAAAGTGAAAACTATTAATTTAGTGGCACAAAGCGAGAATCCACTTAGCAAATTGGGCCTAACAATTTGTCAAGAACTTCCTGTTGAAAGTTTCAGAGCTTCTACCTAATGCTGGCAAGCTTCAAAATCACGCCAAAAAGCTACTTAAAGCATTCAATAAATTAAACATGAATTTCAATTGAACATGAAATAAATGATGAATAAATAGTCACTCTATTATAGTTCACTTAGAAATAACTCAATATGATGATTAAACTGCTCTTATAATTGGAGAAATTGAATTTCCAGGGATAAATAGAAGAAACTCATCTTAAATAATTTATAACATGTGATAGGATAACTTTTGGCAAAAATGATTGGTACGATGCGATAGAGCATGAAATTTAGGATATATTTGATATAAGAAATTTTTCTATTTAAAGTTATCAATTTGACACTTTTACAGATGGGAACTCAACACCTAAAAAAGGAACTAACACCAAATAAATGGAGAAAATGCAACTGTTGAACCAGCTAGCTACTTTATGAAACTGGGCTAATAATGCAGCTGTGCTTTATAGAAAATGATTGGGCCTTAGCGCAGAGCCTAAAAATGAACAAATGTTGGATAAATATTGTGCTTGAATTGTGCAGTGCAATGCAAACTTAATATAAATTTAATTAAGAAATAAATAAAGTTTGAGTGGTTTGGTAATGGCTACAGATAAACATATAAACCTATATATTTTCTTGATCAGCGGAAAATTGCGAGTTGAATGAGCCTAATATCGAATTCATAAACCTAACTTAAACATATTTGACTTTTTAATCTAAAATTTCTCAATAAACCTTCAGAAAACATAAAACTTATAAAATACATAAAACTCAAACACAAAACAATACTGGGTGCCCTGAACACCCATAGTTGACTCATGGGAGATGTCCTGACCGTTTTTGATTAAATTACCAATGGTCAGCACAATTTTGTATAGGGAAAACCACACGCGCGGCCGAGCTAAATTCGCGTGCAGTTTGAAGATGTAGGCTGGCGCGAGTGCGCTGAGTAACAGTGGCACATGGCTCGGTGCCAATACGCACAGGGATTTCTGCGCGCACTGTAGTACGGTATTTAGGTATATTGATGTCAGTATATTAAATTGAAATTGGTGACAACGCCAATCCCGCCATGGCGCGGTGCATGCAAATGGCGCCAGCGCATGAATCCATTCGTGTAAAATCGACCTGCCCCCCCCCCCCAAAAAAAAGCACTCACCGCCAGCCCTCCAGCCATACTGCCCAAAACAGGGGCAGCATCGGAAGAAACAAGGGGGGCAACAGCAACAACAACACCCATTGCCCACCCCCCCGCCGTATTGCAACCGCTGAGAGAACGCGTACACTCGCATTAGGGCCGGTAGACAATATAATTCGATTAGGGCTAGTAGGGCCATTATTAGTGCGCTGAGGATTAGGTTCCTTTTGATTGTCATGCCTGGGTTGGGGGGGGGGGGTATTTTAGTGGTTTTTTTGGACTGTTCTGTGTTTTGGACTGTTCGGTGGACGACCAAGCTTCGGAACAAGGTCAGGCAGATGTGTGGTATACTCGGCGGACATGATACTCTGCCCTCGCACTGATTTTTGCCTCACGTTGGAAGCGTGCCAATCATGATAAAGCATGCGATTATTGTATAAAATATGAAAATAATCATTGTTGTAAATAAGTTAACGTATAGCGTTATGACAGAAATGACTTTTTTAAACTTTCTGTCAAAATCGCATGTGTAAAAAATCGTTGGCACGCTTCCAGCGGGAACCACGCGTGCAGGGTGTAAAGTAACTAGAGTATAAGGTGGTCGCATATGGTGGGGCGGGGGGTTGTGTTTCATTTGAGTTTACTTTTTGAGTTGACAATTATTTTTTTACAAAATTTATGTTTACTTTATCTGTGGAAAATTCACGAAACAAAATCATTTCCATTCATTTGGAGGAAAATGGGTTTTTGGTTTGACCATGGCGCTAATGGTAGGTGCGGTTTAAAAAATCGCTTTCTAAACTTTTAATTTGTGGTCGATTTTAAAAAATCGGGAAGCTTGAAAAAATCCATTTTTCACCAACCCTGGTCGCAATTTTCCGGTTCAAATATCGATTCAAAATATTATCTTAATGTTTGAAACCTAGTCGATATAAACCACATCTAAAGTCGAAAAAACACGTTTTTCACGACCAAAAAAAATGAAAAGAACCATCTTACAAACCAGCCGTATCCATTGTGCCAAGGGCAGCGCCGCACATGCCCGCCACCAGAAGGTACGTTAACGCGCGCACCACCCGCAGACAGTTTGGAATTTGTTAAACAGCAAAAAAAAATATTTTTTGGATGATTTTGTAAATGGCTACATTTTTATAGACCCCCCCTTATCTCGGGACTGGGGGGATTATAAGAGGAAACTATTTTTGGTGAGCCCAACGCCAAAGCCCGACTAATTCGAACGACAGCAAAATCGGCCAACATACAATAAAGCATGAAAAATGGTGGACCCCCGCTCCAATGGGGGTTACCGCCCACCCCCCCCCCCCCCCACAATCGCCCAGCTATCTCGAGCGATTTTGGATAAATTTTCCACAATTTCTGCCCAATTTTTTATTTACAATTTCCAACTTTGTAGTTCTATCTCTATGTATGTTCAGCTATATTCCACATTATTGGCAATTTTTCTCATTTCTGCATCTATACCTTGAAAAATCCTTAATATTGAACCCCGAGAACCTCCCCGCACCAGGAAAAAATTTCAGCGATCAATCCCTCCGGAGGAGCGATTCTCAAACTATCCAACCCCCGGGGGGTTCAAATCCAGGATACCCTTGAAAAACCCCCAAACAAGAGCCAAGTGCAACAAACTCACGGCCATGATCAAGTAGGGCAAAGTTAGGGCACTCATTAACATATTCGCACCGATGCAGTAGGGCACCACTGTGACCAGCGAAATCGCATGAACTATTAGACCCAAAATTCCCAGCGACGAAAGAATGTTGAATGTTCCCGTGGCTGTGTGCGGAAAAAGCGTTGTTTTTTTAAGCAGCGTTTACACTGCCGTTTACGCAACTGTGTCGAAATTTTGTGATGACTACAACAGAAAGCTTTCAGAAATTTTGTGGCCTCGCCCATTCGCCGGCAATAACAATAAACAGTGACACTTCATAATAATTTATATATTATTCTTGCTTTTGGGTATTTCTTACCCACTGTTGGGCCATAACAAAAACCTAGTTACATTTAAAAAATGATTTTCTAAATTAATTTTTTTAAATCAGAAGCTTTATAAAATTGATTTTTTTACATCGGCAAACAATTTTTTCAAGCAGATCTGTTCAACCCGGTTTGAAGTAAATATTTTAAAAAACTTAAGCAAATATTTTCGGAAAAAAGTAACCGAATAAAATTCCGGCGCCAGCGAAAATTCCCGTGGCTAGCAGCAACCAGAATATGTGGCACGTGCTGCACGACTGCGAAATACAGAAAAACGTGAGGGAAAGTTTTTTTTAAGTTGCGTTTACACTGCGACTTGTGCCGACAATTTAAAAAAGTGAAAAAGTTCCATAATTTTGGAATAAAGTTCCATATCTGCGAGAAAATGCAGTGAAGTATACTCATTAGTTAACTGCACTCACATGCCAATTTGCAGATAAATCGTCCATGTCGTTCCAGAGTTATAAGCATTTCAAAAAATATTTCGCTTGTCGGCTCGCTTTTTTGGAAATATTTTTAAAATGCTTACAACTCTGGAACGACATGGACGATTTATCTGTTAATTGGCATGTGAGTGCAGTTAACTAATGAGTATACTTCACTGCATTTTCTCGCAGACATAGAACTTTATTCCAAAATTATGGAAATTTCTCACTTTTCGAATTGTGGGCACAAGTCGCAGTGTGAACGCAGCTTAAAGAGAATGTGTAATCTTCGACGAACCTTCAGCGGAAAATGCTCAACTGATAAATCGTGATAACGTGTTTAACGAATACAGTCTGCTGACTATGGAAAAACTCTTTACATGGAAAGATACATATCACACCGAATTGGACAAAATTTAGATTTGATTTTTCTGACCGCGCTACATTGATCTCACGTTTCTGAAATCGTTACAAAATTTTTAGCGGCATCGTTACTCATAAAATAACGGCAACATAACACTGTTTATGTACAGCGAGCTGATAATCACACACAAATATACTTCACCGCGAAATACTGAAACTTCCGCTTAGCAAAATAAAAAATAAACCCCATAAAACCCAATCCATCAACCAAAAATCTAAAAAACACCAGCTCCACAAAAAATGCAAAAAAGACCCTGGCGTGGCAGCAGCCGCAGCAGACTCGATCCTGCGCCGGCGCCCCGCCGCCCACGATGGGCACGGTGGTGGGCGAGGGCACCAAGCCAAGCCGGGGGACCTTGCCGAAGCCGGCCATGTTGGACACTGTCCTGGGGGGGGTCACTGAGGAGTGGCACATGGTGTAATGAAGGAGGGAGTGGGGAGTGTAGTGATAAATAAATGACAAGGTTACATACATTCACCATTCACAAATAACTTGTCTTGACCTACCACTCGACAATTTTCTTATTGCTACCGGGAATTGGCTCTCGCTGGCTCTCTGGGCACTTCCCTGTTTTTCTTTTAGGGGGCTGATAAATTAAATTTAAATTTCATTTCGGGAAGATAAATTTGTCGGGCCACGCCCACTGTCTATATAAATTTTCCAATTATAAATGAGAAACATCAGCAACAACCAAATTGGATGGCCATAATTTTAAAATACGAAATTGTTAACTAGTAGGCATGCTAAATAGTCGAAAGTCGATCGGTGGTCAATTGCTAAATCGGTTTTATACATGTTTCAACCAACAAAAAGACACCAGTTTTGCATCAGTCAAGTCGAAAAAGGAAAAATTTGTGCCGTGTGGCTAATTGCGACATGTTAAAAAGTGAAGCATGTTCTCAGTTGAGCGATCAACTACTGTCAACGGCAAGGGCCCATTCCGCATCAAAAACCATTCCGCACATGTGCCCATCCCGCAAATTATGTGACCCATCCCGCAAATGTGCCCATCCCGCACACAGGTGATGCAACTTGCGGGATGGGCCATGATGCGGAATGGGCACAAATGCATGATGGGCATATGTGCGGGATGGGCTAGGTATCCCCCCCCCCGCAGTCCGCACAAGTGTGATGTTACCAAGCGCGGCCCGGGGGGGGCGATATGTGCGGGATGGGCTAGGGATTAGCGGGATTAGCGACCCGCAGTGTGGGGGTATGGGCCGCAGATTTTCATGAATGGCGCCGTGCGGCAAATCTCAAAGGGCACACAACAATAGAAGTGACACACAACAATGTGTCGCCCTTTGTTCTGCCGCCAACTCACTTTGTCAATCTGGGCGGAACAATGGAACAGCGAAGTAGCGTTGGGTTGATCAACCCAATGTCGGGTTTCGGGTAGGGTTGGAAAAAACGTTTTTTTAACTCAATGCGTTGTGTTGAAGAACCCGGAACTTGGAACCCGAAACCCGATATCGGGTCGATCAACCCAACGCTATATTGCTGTTCAGCCATTGTTCCATAACAATCTGGGCAAAACAATGGAACAGGGAAGTAGCGTAGGGTTGATCGACCCGATATCGGGTTTCGTGTTTCGAGTTCCGGGTTCTTCAACACAACGCTAGCTGAATGTTCACTAGCATTGTGTTGAAGAACCCGGAACTTGGAACCCGAAACCGGGTCGATCAACCCAACGCTACATCACTGTTCGGCCATTGTTCCATAACAATCTGGGCGGAACAATGGAACAGGGAAGTAGCGTTGGGTTGATCGACCCGATATCGGGTTTCGAGTTCCGGGTTCTTCAACACAACGCTAGTGAACATTCCGCTAGTGTTGTGTTGAAGAACCCGGAACTCGAAACCCGACATTGGGTCGATCAACCCAACGCTACTTCGCTGTTCCATTGTTCCGCCCAGATTGTTATGGAAGAATGGCCGAACAGCGATGTAGCGTTGGGTTGAATGACCAAGAACACTGGAAAAAAAAACAGAAATAGAAATAGTTGTTTGCTGCGGGGGAGGGGGTGATTGAAAACACCAAATTTTTGTTGCGATGGTAAGCGGTAAGCGTGTGCTGCTCGCCACCCCCCCCCCCCCCGGGCCGCGCTTGGTAACATCACACTTGTGCGGACTGCCGGGGGGGATACCTAGCCCATCCCGCACATATGCCCATCATGCATCACTGTCCTGTCAACTAGTGGGCGACAAGGTAATCATGATACAGAACAACACTTGTGGTCGCGACAAATAAAATTGGCTGATAAGTGATTTTACACACTGCGTCGATTCCCGCACTTTTCATGACAAAAACAACAGGTAGGGAACGGTAAATTATGTTTATTAGTAGCTTATTTTCCTGGTTTTTGAATATTTGAGATCAAATACACGATCAATATCAGATCAAGAAATTATTAAAAGAGCTATACATAGATTGAAAGGTATCATTTGAAAGTGCATGATTAAAAAATCACATGGCAGTATTAAATGACCAAAAAACAGCAATGTAAATATCTCTGCACCAATGTGCCTACACACACTAGTTTTCACCGTGACTTCGTGTGAAAACTGAAACTTTTTCAAATGCAATTTAATGAACACGGTTGAATTATTTTATTTTATTTCAATTAAAAATTAAATTAATGAAAGTTAAAATTTGAAAATTTTAAAACTAAAACACATATAGCATACAAAAAGAGTAGGCTGAATGTCGCCATGTGGCCATTTCAGTTTTCACATCGGTCACGGTGAAAACTAGTGTGTGTAGGGCCAAAGAGGTAAATAAAAAAGTGAGCAATGGATAAAAAAAAACAGAAAATAAGTGAGCAAGTGAGTGAAAAACTTTTCATTCGAAAGTGAAAGTCCAAATAACAATAAATATAGAAATGCGTTAATACAATCCTAAATTTCTTTTCTTCACTTCATATAATGTATAAAAGCAACGAATGATAAAAATTTACAAAACAAAGTATCAGTGAATATGCTGCTGACACTAAAACATTCAGAATTATGTTAATATAGGCAACCCTAGAAGGCAACCTACCGCAACCTATCTCCCAGGCAAAATAACCAAAATCAATACTTGGGCGGAGGTTCATAGGCAGGGGGAGGTGGTATCTTTGTTGCATTGATGTCTGGCTTCGAATTGCCGGAACATGATGCGGGCCGATTATGAATGGTCGGGGCTGCTGACATCTGAAGTATGGAGGAAGGACTAGGATTGGAAAAAAAATCAATTTTTTAAACGCCTTGATTTTTTTTAAAAACACCAAAAATGGGGGTATACAGAAAAAATATGTGTATGTCAAGTGTCAGACAATGTATTGTTATGTCTATTGTGGTGATATTGGTCCTACACACACTAGTTTTCACCGTGACTCGTGTGAAAACTGAAATGGCGACATGGCGACATTCAGCCTACTCTTATCGTATGCTATGTGTGTTTTAGTTTTCAAATTTTCAAACTTTAACTTTCATTTATTTAAATTCAAATTTAATTAAAATTAAATCATTCAACCAAATTCATCAATTTGCATTTGAAAAAATTTCAGTTTTCACACGACATCACGGTGAAAACTAGTGTGTGTAGGCACATTATGACTGTGGAGTCATGGGATAGCATTATAAGCAGTGTTTTCTGTCAAAAATATCCATTTTATGTCGACTTACTACATATACGGTATTTCCTCGAAATACCACCCCCTCGTTTGACCCCCCTCTCTCGAGACCACTATGAAACAATCACCCCCCCTCGAAATACCCCCCAGATTGAGTGTAAAGAGAACGTACATGACAAATACTGCAGTTTGTGTTCTGCTTAGTGCAGAACACACGTTAAAACAATGTTGGAATCACGTTATAACAGTGTTTATCTCATCTACGTACTAATATTAGTATACAGAAGTTGATACATGTCAGTTATTGATGCATTTTTCTACCCCAGCGCACATCACAAACCACGATTTTGTACTAGGATTTCAAAAATTCCCTGTGAAATAATAACCCCCCTCGAAATACCCCGGTCGTTTAACCCCCCCCCCCTCTCGGGAGCACTATGAAACAATCACCCCCCGGGGGGGGGGGGGGGGGTATTTCGAGGAGATACGGTATCGCGTTTTGTCGAACGTTTGTGACTTCAAGTGAAGTTCAGCATGGAATAGTGCTTAAATAAGGTTGTAAGAGAAGGCTAACACATTGACAGTGATGTTACACACTGTAGAAGTATGTTGGAGCACATTGGTTAGATATTATATACTACACTAGCATATCACGGCTTATTATTGCACGGTAACATGAATAAATGGAAGATTTTACACTAAAAATGCCCCAAAACCCATGAAATGGTAACATGTATGAAAAATTGCGCGCTTGCGCACCAAAAAATGCAAAATACCTAGTGCAAGTCTAACAGAAATTTTGACTTTTGATTATTTTCAATTAAAATCAGTTTCCACCCTTTGATATTTTTTTAAAATCAGATTAAAAAAAAATATAAGTTAAAAAAATCAAGTGTCAACCCTAGGAAGGACTGGACATTATTGCAATTGGTTATCAATTATGATGGGCTATTGAAAGTCGCCATTTTAATGGCGCTATTGGCGGTTTTATTTTGGCGCTGTGGTGGCAGTCCCGTGACGCCATCTTTTAAAAATGGCGTTCACACTATTTCTCACATAATATGTAGCTGTTTTTCACAAGTTTTACGGGTGAATTAAGAAGCTGGGATCAATTCCCCAAGTAATTACGTCACAAAAAGTCAGTTATAAGTGGAAAATCAGGTAACATATAAATTTCCTTGTCACTTACCGTATTTCCTCGAAATACCCCCCGGGGGGTGATTGTTTCATAGTGGTCCCGAGAGGGGGGGGGGTTCGAGGGGGGGTTATTATTTCACAAGACAATTTTTGAAAACCAAGTACAAAATTGTCGTCTGAAACGTACACAGACGTCGAAAAATGCAACAAAAACCGTTTATAAGGTTCTGTAGACTAATATTAGTATGTAGATGGTATGTACACTGTTCTAACGTGACGCCGACATTGTTTTAACGTGTGTTCTGCAGTACACAGAACACAAACTACAGTTATTGTCATGTACGTTCCCTTTACACTCAATTTGGGGGGGGTATTTCGAGGGGGGGTGATTGTTTCATAGTGGTCCCGAGAGGGGGGGTCAAACGAGGGGGGGTTATTTCGAGGGGGGGGGGTATTTCGAGGGGGGGTATTTCGAGGAAATACGGTACAAGCATTCTAGTAGATATTTGACAACACATGTCTGATAGCTCTTTTTCGCTTTCCAATTGAAGGCAGGGAAAAACATAAAAAACACAAATAAAAAAATACCTGATTATTCTGGAATGGGTCTACACTGCGCGCGTTCAAACTTTGCGCACTGCCGCAACGTGCACCGCCGGTGGGCGGAGCCAAAAATCCATTCTGCACATTGTTCGATGTTGAATTTCCATTGGCGGGGTAGCTGAAATCGTTTGGGCAATTATATTTAATTAAATACACAGAAAACAATGGGTAGAACGGCACCGCTGAGTTAAGAAAAAGTCTGGGAAAATAGATCATGCCTGAATAGCTTGTCCTGGTTGATGTACCCATGCCCATGTTGAATTTCCCACAAAATATTCACCCCAAAAAACGAACCCCTGATGCGGCTGTGGACCCCCAAAATAACTGTGCCCGTGGGGTGTAGACGGGTTACCATAATACTGCTGCGGGTGACCCCCCTGGGGTGTATGGGGGAACCCCTGCGGTGTATGGGGGAACCCCTGCGGTGTATGGGGGAACCCCTGTGGTGTATGGGGGAACCCCTGCGGTGTATGGGGGTATCCGTATGGTTGACCAACACCCATAGGCTGCATGGGGTACTGCTGCTGTTGTTGTGCCATAGGAGGCATTTGCATGTTAATCACCGGCGCTACGTTCACCTGGGGGGGAGGGGGTAGGTTTCATATTTACAATACTTTGTGAAGCTACTGTTTTGGAGGAAAGCTCATCAAGGTTGCCACCGATTTTTCTATATTTTACTGCATCAAAATATCAAAGCGTAAAAATACTAAATAGGGGTCTTCTAGATTTCGATCCTCCGGGGGGTTCGATAGATAGCAAATCGCTCCTCCGGAGGGAAAACCTTCGACAAAAGGCGATATGTATAAAGAGTCATAACATAAAAATGGATATTCCCGACAGAAATCACCACTTATGATGCTATCCCATTGCTCCACAGCCATTATATGGCTATATTTAACATCACAAAGTACTGGTACTTGTCTGATATACCGGTATATGTTGTCTCATAACCATGATTGGGAGCTTTTTTAAAAAAACCCGTCTTTGAAAAAGTCTTTAAAAAGACAGGTCGTTAAAAAAAGACATTTTTTGTCCATCCCTAATAGTTGCAACCTTTACGGTGGTTGAAGTCAGTCGGTCAACTCTCTATATGTCTGACTTTACGATCTCGACTATACCTCGAGTTTGACGAAACACCACCCCATTTGCGGTAGACTTTTTGTACATGTCTGGCAATATGCAACATTGTAAAACGGCTCCAAAAAGTCTCTCCCCTGCTATTGAAACCAAGTGGAATAAGATTTACTACCAATTTATGAGATCCCCCACAAATCGGGTTTGCGAATGGCGCAGACTAGGGGCAGAGAAAAGATTTTTTACGGCAGTTTTTAAAATAAAAATGTCGAAAAACAGTTAAAAAACGCCAGCCACCACCAGTGGAGACCCCCAGAATCCGATCCAAAAGCCCAACCTTGTTGTCCATTTTGGGCTCGACGCACATGACGTTTTCATTGTTCATGGCGGTCTGTTGCTGTTGCGTCGACTGTGCCGTGTTAGCCGCGCGCCCTGCGCAATTCGGGTGTAAGGTGCACATAAGGCGACAACCCCAGTTCATCCCTCATTTGGTCTAGTAGGGGGCGCTGGGGGGGGGGGGGTGGCCGCTTCAAACTCTCCAGCTAACTATAATAAAAAATTTTCTGCTAATATCACCCCCCCCCACAAAAAAAAATCGGCCAGCTATCAAATTTGAAAATATCTATGTAGGGGAGGTGTACGGCAGAGGTTCGGGTCGTTTTGGCAGGCGACATGACGGCCCCAGTTGTTCCTGACCGGAGACTGACGAAGTTTTCTCCGGTCAAGAAAACCTGCGGCTGACAGTCACTGCAAAAAATTGTGCTCGGTTTTCAAACACAGGGCATGTCTCATGCCACCGAGCCATCCGAACACTTAACATTGACAGTGTTAAGTGGCGATATATCGATGTCTTTTTTCACCCCGTCGCTGAATTCAGCGAGATTACCCCGCCAACGGCATTATGACAATATACGTTGCCCCGCGCATGATATTTGACAATGTACATTGCCCCACCGACGGCATTACACAATGTGCATTGCCCCACTGAATGCCCCCTTTTAATTTCTTTCAATGAAAAAAAATCTGGGATTCGCTACATGACACTGGTAAACATGAGTTCACACCCAAGTTTGTTACGCCAAACAATTGCGAAAGATTAATTTGAAATTTTTTGGGCGATGCCCAAATCGGAAAAAAAAGTTTTGGCAGCCAGCGGTTTTGGGAAAAGATAATTCGAATCTCTGCCGTATCAACCCCTCTATGGAGAGCCAATCTTGAGCGATTTCACCTATATTATCGCTCTAAATAGCTAATTTTAGTAGCATTTTGCCCATTACATTAGGTGAAAACAGTGCTCAAATACACAGAGAATAAACCCCCACCCCAAATTAACCATTGTCATCTTCGCAACAGGGACAGCAAAAGCAGCACAAGGCGTCCAGAAAATACCAAAAATTGCACCCGCAGCACAGCTGCAAGTGATGGGTTTTTGAATTTCAGATTGGTTATGCTAATTTGGCTTGTACAGTAAAATTTTACTTGGTCCTTAAACAGAACCATTAAATAACCCCGTAGACTAAATCCCATCGTAGTCCCAAGTATTTAGTCTCGTAGTGTAAAATTACAGCCTTGAAATGTATGAAATAAATCAAATTATCTTTAAACAGCGTATGACAATTGAAAAATTTTGAAATTACACCATTTCACACTTTACAGGGTGCGAGATTGGCATTGGGGTAAAATACCCCCCTCCCCCTCCAAAAAAGAATTAACCCCAGCTGGGCAGCAGCCACAGCAACAAGTATTATTCTGCGCATTTGGTCCATTGCCAACGAAAGCGGCGGCGGTGGGCTTGGCTTCCATGTTGAAGTTGATCTTGCAATTGCCCGCCATGTCGGGCAGGATGTCTGGGTCTGGTCTGTGAATCTGTCAATTTGCCCTGTAAAATGGACGACTGGTTAAAAAAAACTAAAAAATGACATTTTACGTGATTTTTGACAAAGTGCATTTTACAGTGAATTTTATAGGATCCGGGAGTGGCATCGAAAAAGTGATAAATGGAAAAAATTTCAAGTGGGAAGTGAAGTTTTGTTCAGAATTTTTACTTAAAATACTTGTCACTTAAAAGTTGGCTTCCTGTTGGCCAATTATACTCTTTCTTCCCACTTAATCCACTTGAGAAACTAGCACCTGCTGGAAATTACTGTATGGACGTGTAATTTTTATAAAAACACAACACAAGTAGCGGGATGGTTTTTGGGTGTTTGAAAACGCCCACTCAGTGGTATTTATCGCGTCATACGACTCCGAATGAAGGCGGGATTTGCAAGGCGAAACATTTATGCGGAAATGTGCCTGCGCAAACTCACAAATCAACTTAGAATGCATTTGAGTTTTCTAGAATGAGGTGGCCGTCAACTACAGTTGACAGAGACTAAAAATGACTCATTGTGGAAAACTCAAACACGTTCAAAGCTCATTTATGAGTTTTCTAAATTTCGTGTGAAAACTAGTGTGCGCTGGGCCAATAAGAAACCGGTCACATTTAAAAAAAGAAAAAAAAACGTTTTAAATCTCTGAATGTTTGGGATATTCACTGCTCGCAAAACTCTGCCAATTCATCTCAATCGACTGATAAATCAGCTTTGGAAGCATTTTTTCACCGGAGTGTCGGCCCACACACTAGTTACCGTATTTCCTCGAATTACCCCCGGGGGTTTATTTTTTCAGAGTGGAAATTTTGAGGGGGGGGGGTATTTCGAGGGGGCGGTTTATTATTTCGCCAGGAATTTTTTGAAATCCCCGTACTAAATTGCTGTTTGTAATGTACACAGGCGTTGTAAAATGCAGCAAAAACCGCCATTTATAAGACTGTAAAGACGGTATAAAACCTGTTCTAACATAACATAGTCATTGTTTTAACGTGTGTTCTGCGTTTCCCAGATCACAGAACGCAGCTTTTGTCATCTATGTTCTCTATACACTGAATTTGGGGAGGGGAGTATTTCGAGGAGGGTGGTTTATAAATTCATAGTGCTCATTTTGAGGGCGGGTATTTCGAGGAAATACGGTACGTAGAACATGTATGTCAACTGGTTCGCTTCAACTCAGATTTCGGTTTCACGTGTCGCAGAGCGATCTCGAATGCAATTGACACAATATTTATTTCGACATTTGCCCTATGTGCATTTGGAGATCGCTCTGCGACACGTGAAGCCTGAATCTGAGTTGACACAAGGGGGCAGGCCTGATACGCACATCTGCCCGTTACGCACATTTGCACGTTTTTTCACTTGACACTTTTTCAAGTGATTTTCAGATATGAGTTAAGTGAAAAAAAGTTCACTAATGTCATTGCGCAGCGTTTTTCACTTCACTCATATGTATCTGAAAATCACTTGGAAAAGTGTCAAGTTAAAAAACGGGCAAATATGCGTAACGGGCAGATGTGCATATCAGTGCACCCCCGACACAAGTGTGTGGGCCCCCAATGAAGTATCCATCAGCTACTGTTGACGGGATCAAAGTAGATCCATCCTATTAAACTCAAACGTGTTTAACCCACATCGAGATAGGTTTGAGATTATGAGATTAACCCACACCGCGCGGAATGGAGCAATATATTGTTACTGTAAACAAAACTGTTGTTTTAAATGAATGGAAAATATTTGGAGTAGGTCATATAATATTTATTGTAGAAATTTTGAGTCGAATGCGTAGAGTCGTTTGGGTAAACAAAAAGGCGCAAAAATCACCACGTAACTAGTTTAAAGATTTCAAATTTTAGAGTTTTAATGTTTAAAATAAAATCAGTCAACAACCCAAAAGCAAAAGCAACAATATCAACGTAAATCACATTCAAAATAAAAAATCACTTCCTGACGCCCCTCCTATAGGCACCATACTTTCCAATAATTTTTCTACTTGTATCCACAACCCGATTAGGCCCGTCACCGCCGAAATTTGCCCGATTTTTGCCAAAAAATCCTGGTTTTTGCGCGCCAAAGTCGATGAACCTTCTTCGATTTGGCATCGTGCCAGGCCAGCGTTTTCTATTTCTGGGCCTAACCACAGATGGAAATCTATGCGCGTGCGCAATGAGTGCTCTTTCTGCCGCTTGCATTTCAGCTTCTTGTACGGAATGGCCGATGCCTGTGAGAGAAATTGGACGAGTGCCAAGTTTTAATGTGCATTGTGATCTGAATTTGAAGAAAGATTTTTTGCCGCAATTGACAGCGTTTCAAGTATTCTTTACAAGTTTTACGATTGAAATTTCAAGAGAAAATAAGTTTCAGTTTCCACCGAGAACGCGATTATGCATTTTTATTATTTTCCCTCTGCAGAAGTTGCGTACAAGTACTATTGGCACGTTGCCAGAACAAAGACAAGTGGGCACGTGAGTATTCGGTCCGGAGAGAATAAAAACTGATGGTGTCAATTAAAGGAGATGCAAGGACCATTTTACCAAACACAACCAATTTTCGACATTTTACGTGCTACAGAAATGACAGAACTTGAACAGAACTTCTAACCTCACCCACCCAAAATCACGCACAACAAAAACGCAAAAAAATCAAAAGACCCGTTGCCAATCTCTCGCCCCTAAAATAAACAGCGACCCTATAGCTCCTTGTATTAGTTGGCCCCTCGGCGGCAATGCATTTATAATACGGGATATCGGGTTCTTTTCGGAACTCCACTCCAGTCTCTGACACTTTTTCGGGTCGGTTCAAAATCATCGAGTCGCCGGGTACCCGGTTGTGCCGTCTCAAAGTGAGGCAGCATTGTTGCAATTGCGACTTGGCATCGTTCCAACGTTGCGACATGATGAAGTACTGCGCGGGTGGGAACGCGATTGTTACCATACGTTTCCTGTTTGGGCCCACACACACTAGTTGGCATCAAAATTCGTGTCAACTGAATTCGACTAAATTTTGGTTGGTTATGTGATTTCAACTTTCCAATGCCATAGAGAGTAGTTAATTTTATATCGTGGCACTTCATTTTCATTGTCTAAACGAAAGAAAAAGTTGAACAAAAGTGCAGGTAAAAAAAGTTGAACCTAACTAACCCTGAGGCGAGGGAAAAAGCATACCCTGCAGAAAACTTGGCACACTTCCAAACCATTGTCCACATACAGGGCGCCGAGAAATGCTGAAAGTATTATTTACACATTTAAGGAAAAGGGTTGGAAATTTTAAAATTTTCGGGTTTGATTGTCTGTTCCAAAAAATAATAATTTTGGTCGGGTATAGGATCCAAAAAAATTTGGATAGAGTATTGATTCCGAACATTTTTCGGGTATAAAAAAAACATCTCTAACAGTTTGCCAGAGAAAAAAAAACACCAACAAAAACAGACCTTCCACCAAATCCGCCTTGTCTTTCAACCGCAATTCCGGTTTGGCGAGATTCATTCGCTTTTTCTCGGCCCACTGAGGAGTGACTAATAAATCGCACAATCCAAGATCGTCGCAAATCACAGATTGCGTTTTATTATTCACCAATGCGGCGCGGAGTAGCTGAAAATAATAATAAAATGCAAAAATGACGAAAAAATTCAAAAATTGGGGCTAACTCCATTTCCAGACAATATAAATATTCAAAATCGTCACTTTGGTGTCAATCCTGCAAGTTAACAAGTGACAGGAAAAAGTGGTAAGTGGTAAGTAATATTGATCAGTGCAAACTCAAGTGCAAGTCATTGCAAATGCAAATGTCAACAGTTTTCATTCAGAAGTTGACCCGTGCCACATACGTTTATTTGTCACTTCAATATCACATTTCGTGTCACTGTTCCGTTTGCAGGTGGCAGTCCCGCACCATGTAAAGCGTCGGGGATGGTCTGGCCGTAATGTAAGCCCGGCCGTAATGTAGGCCCGGCCGTAATGTACGCCCGGCCCGGCCGTAATGTAGGCCCGGCCGTAAAGTAGGGGGTGCTACTTTACGGCCGGCCATCATTACAGCCGGGTTTACTTTACGGCCGAGTTTACTTTACGGCCGGGTTTACATTCCGGCGGAGCCACTGGGGCCGACGGGGCAGGTAGGCCCGACCCGGCGCGGCAAACACAAAGGGCACATAACAATACAATTGTGGCCTTACAATGCATTGCCCTTTATGTTTTGCCACCAAGACCGCAACTGCCTGTGAGCGCAATATTTTCGATGCAAACCCCCCCCCCCCCCCTGCCGCCCTGATTGACTTTGTCACATATGAAACATGCATTTTGATGGTGCTGATGATGGGGCGGAAGAATGTGCTTTGTTTCATTTGTCTACTAATTTCCATTTCGACCAGCCGGAATTTGGTCCACCATTAAGCCCCGAAACCAAATTCTGGCTCCCATACTCGATCCCGAAGATGAGACGCAGTTCCGACGCAGACGAATGAGCTAAGTCCATCATTAACTTTAATTTCCCCTCATTCATTCATAAATAATTAATGCCCAAAATTTCACAGATATTCAGGTCCACTCTGGATATATCAACAAGGCTCATGGATCTGCTCAAGCATAGTTGAATCTGTACGTTTCACTGTTACATTACTGATCGGCATGCGTTTGCAATGGTGGCATGCACAGTGCACGTGCCAATAGCCGGTGCACACCTAAGTTCATTGGAAATTGGTAGACAAATGAAACAAAGCACATTCTTCCGCCCCATCATCAGCACCATCAAAATGCATGTTTCATTTGTGACAAAGTCAATCAGGGCGGCGGGAGGGGGGGTTATGCATCGAAAATATTGCGCTCACAGGCAGTTGCGGTCTTGGCGGCAAAACATAAAGGGCAATGCATTGTAAGGCCACAATTGTATTGTTACTAGCAGGATTCTCTCCGACCTTCGGTCGGGTTTTGTGGTTCTCTACAATTAATACCATTGGAGAAAATATGATACTTTAGTTAAGTTTGCCCACATGCTAGGCATGTGTTTTGAAATGCGGTATGTAATCTACCAACAATAACAAGACCAATACCAAAGATGCAATGTTTTGGAATGGATTTTTGTAAACTTCTGTAAAATGGTTGGGCATGAAACTCGGTAGTAAAATGTAGACAGTTTGCGATTTGGTATGATGGTGTGCAGTGTGCATTCTGTGTGGTATAGGTTTTGTGATATGATAGTGTGGTTTTTGCAAGGTGTCAAACTTTGTTGTAATCTTCAATTGGTTACATTTGTGCTTTGCTGTTCTTTTTGTGTTTGTAAATCCTTGTGGTATAAATTGTAGAGAACCACAAAACCCAACTGAAGGTTGGAGAGAATCCTGCTATAGGTACCCACTACTCAGAGGCTTGCAAAAACTGACACCCCAATGGGGACCCCCCTCCAAATGGCACCCCCTGGGGAACCTCCCAAAAGTGGCACCCCCTGGGAACCGCCCAAAAATGGGACCTCCTAGGGCCCCACAAATATGGCACCCCCTGAGGACCACCAGAAAATGGCACCCCTTAGGGACCCCCCAAAAATGGCACCCCCTTGGGACCCCATAAAAATAGCACCCCCTGGGGACCCCCCAAACATGGCACCCCCTAGGAACCCCCACAAAAATGGCACCCCCTGGGGACCCACCCAAAGTTGGCTCCCCCTGGGGACTCTCCAAAAATGGCACCCCCCTGGGGACCCTGTGCATTCTGTGTGGTATAGGTTTTGTGATATGATAGTGTGGTTTTTGCAAGGTGTCAAACTTTGTTGTAATCTTCAATTGGTTACATTTGTGCTTTGCTGTTCTTTTTGTGTTTGTAAATCCTTGTGGTATAAATTGTAGAGAACCACAAAACCCAACTGAAGGTTGGAGAGAATCCTGCTATAGGTACCCACTACTCAGAGGCTTGCAAAAACTGACACCCCAGTGGGGACCCCCCTCCAAATGGCACCCCCTGGGGAACCTCCCAAAAGTGGCACCCCCTGGGAACCGCCCAAAAATGGGACCCCCTAGGGCCCCACAAATATGGCACCCCCTGAGGACCACCAGAAAATGGCACCCCTTAGGGACCCCCCAAAAATGGCACCCCCTTGGGACCCCATAAAAATAGCACCCCCTGGGGACCCCCCAAACATGGCACCCCCTAGGAACCCCCACAAAAATGGCACCCCCTGGGGATCCACCCAAAGTTGGCTCCCCCTGGGGACTCTCCAAAAATGGCACCCCCCTGGGGACCCTGTGCATTCTGTGTGGTATAGGTTTTGTGATATGATAGTGTGGTTTTTGCAAGGTGTCAAACTTTGTTGTAATCTTCAATTGGTTACATTTGTGCTTTGCTGTTTTTTTTGTGTTTGTAAATCCTTGTGGTATAAATTGTAGAGAACCACAAAACCCAACTGAAGGTTGGAGATAATCCTGCTATAGGTACCCACTACTCAGAGGCTTGCAAAAACTGACACCCCAATGGGGACCCCCCTCCAAATGGCACCCCCTGGGGAACCTCCCAAAAGTGGCACCCCCTGGGAACCGCCCAAAAATGGGACCCCCTAGGGCCCCACAAATATGGCACCCCCTGAGGACCACCAAAAAATGGCACCCCTTAGGGACCCCCCAAAAATGGCACCCCTTAGGGACCCCCCAATAATAGCACCCCTGGGGACCCCCCAAACATGGCACCCCCTAGGAACCCCCACAAAAATGGCACCCCCTGGGGACCCACCCAAAGTTGGCTCCCCCTGGGGACTCTACAAAACCCAACTGAAGGTTGGAGAGAATCCTGCTTTAGGTACCCACTTCTCAGAGGCTTGCAAAAACTGACACCCCAATGGGGACCCCCCTCCAAATAGCACCCCCTGGGGACCCCCCAAACATGGCACCCCCTAGGAACCCCCACAAAAATGGCACCCCCTGGGGACCCACCCAAAGTTGGCTCCCCCTGGGGACTCTCCAAAAATGGCACCCCCCTGGGGACCCCTCTCAAAATGGCACCCCATATGGACCCCCCCCCCGCAAAAAAAAATATAGCACCCCCCTGAGGACCACCAAAAAATGGCACCCCTGGGGACCACCCAAAAAATGGCATCCCATGTGGACCCCCTTTAAATGGCACCCCCATATGTACCTCCAGAAAATGGCACCCCCTGGAGACCCCCCAAAAATGGCACCCCATGGGGACCCCCTCTAAATCCTGTAAACACAGCCCCTAGTTTGGAAACTCCTGTAAACTCAGCCCCTAATTTGGAAAATGGTATGAATATTTCAAAAAATCACTATCATCAATCCACAAATGCATCAATTCACAATTTTCAATTTTTTAGCCCCAGGGGTTAGACTTAAAAAGTTATGGTAATGTAGAGTAGAAATGGAGTGCACATCTCAAATCAGTGCAATAAAAACCCACAAATGCATCATTTCACAAATTGAAAGTTTTTGTGCCCAGGGGTTCATTATCAGGGTTTTAGTAATGTGGTGTCAAAATGGAGTGCATATTTGAAATCGCTACAATCAGAAACCCACAAACACATCATTTTATGATTTGAAAATTTTTGGCCCTGGGGGTTCATTTTCAGGGTTATGGTAATGTAGTGTCAAAATGAAGTGCATATTTCAAATCAAGGCAATCAAAAAGCCACAAATGCATCATTTCACAATTTCTAATTTATTAGCCCCATGGGTTCAATTTAAGGCTTACAGTAATGTAGAGTTGAAATTGAGTCATTTCAAATCAGTGCAATTAGAAACCTGCAAAATGCATCATTTCACAATAAGAAATTTTTGGGTCTAGGGGTTCAATTTCAGGGTTTTAGTAATGTAGTGTCAAAATGGAGTGCATATTTGAAATCGCTACACTCAGAAACCCACAAATCCATCATTTTATGGTTTGAAAGTTTTTGGCCCAGGGGGTTCATTTTAGGGTTATGGTTATGTAGTGTCAAAATGAAGTGCATATTTCAAATGAGTGCAATCAGAAACCCGAAAATGCATCATTTCTCAAATTGAAAGTATTTAACCCCATGGGTCCATTTTGAGGGTTATGGTAATGTAGTGTCAAAATGGAGTGCATGTATCAAATCAGTGCAATCAGAAACCCAAATTTGAAATCAGTGCAATCAGAAACCCAAAAATGCATCATTTCACAAATTGAAAGTTTTTGGCCCCAGTGGTTTATTTTCAGGGTTATGGTAATGTAGTGTCAAAATGAAGTGCATATTTCAAATGAGTGCAATCAGAAACCCAAAAATGCATCATTTCTCAAATTGAAAGTATTTGGCCCCATGGGTTCATTAACGGGTTATGGTAATGTAGTGTCAATGGAGTGCATATATCAAATCAGTGCAATCAGAAACCTAAATTTGAAATCAGTTCAATCAGAAACCCAAAATTGCATCATTTCACAAATTGAAAGTTTTTGGCCCCAGTGGTTCATTTTCAGGGTTATGGTAATGTAGTGTCAAAATGGAGTGCATTATATATCAAATCAGTGTAATTAGAAACCCACAATGCATCATTTCACAATTTGAAAGTTTTGGCCCCGGGGGCCTCACTTAAGGATTATGGTAATGTTATTGTTAACTCCCATAAACTCAGCCCCTAATTTGGCAAACACCCATCAACTCAACTCCCATAAACTCGGCCTCTAATTTGTGAACTTGTGTCAACAGCCCCTTATTTTTAAACTTCTGTCAACTCAACCCTAATTTATAAACACCCATCAACTCAACCCTGAATTGTAAACTCAGCCCCTAAAAACTCAAGTCAACCCCCTATACATGTGCAATTGCATTCTTGGGAAGCAACTTTGCCATCTACTAACCCTGTTTGTCAAGATTGTGGATCGTGTTTGTAAAGGGCATTTGTACTAATAAATAGTGACTGCATTGTGTGCAAAAACACACACGAATTGGGCACAATGATGCCTGTGATTGTGTGTCCTATCTTTTACATTAGGCATACCTAGCACGCAATTCTTTCACAATTGTATATGTTTTGATGTGCCCTTTGTGTTTGCCGCGCCGGGTCGGGCCTACCTGCCCCGTCGGCCCCAGTGGCTCCGCCGGAATGTAAACCCGGCCGTCAAGTAAACTCGGCCGTAAAGTAAACCCGGCCGTAATGATGGCCGGCCGTAAAGTAGCACCCCCTACTTTACGGCCGGGCCTACATTACGGCCGGGCCTGGCGTACATTACGGCCGGGCCTACATTACAGCCGGGCTTACATTACGGCCGAACATCCGCCGTAAAGCGTCACGTCAAGTGTGAAATGTCATGTAAAGTGTCAAAATAAAAAATGATGATTTGATTACCGAAATTTTTACATTTTGCATGACATTTGAAAAATTTGAGTGACATTTTTCAAAATTTTTATGACAATTTGCATGACAATTGACACCTTACACTTTAAAAGGTGCGGGGCTACTTACACAATTGTCAAGGAGCAAAAACTAAAACTGACGGACAAGTGACCCTCGTGATGATAGGGGAAATGCTTGTACAGATACGCCGATGTGAGCAATTGTAGAACTGTGTCGCCGAGAAATTCCAAACGTTGATTGTGACCCCTGAAATTATGACGAATGCCATTATGTGAAGTATTAACAAAATGTTATATCGATGAAAAAAACTCCACTTGAGAGTTATTCCAGGTATATTACAGCATATAAGCTAGCAAGCGGATTTTGTCACGCCCAGCGAAAAGATCCCCCAGCGTGTTTCAGCTAGGGTTCAAATGGGACTGGGTTTGTCGGCATACTCAACGTCATAGTTGTTAAAACGTATTTACGTTTACTCGATAAATACGTATACTCGCATACTGCGTAAATAGGTTGACGTTTCCTCCAGAAAAAAATACTGGTACTCTCTTACTCGCGTACTTTTTGAAAGTACGCGAGTACAGAAAACGTATTTTAAGGGGACAGAAAATGTCAGTTTGCCAAACAGAAAGTGAAAAACATAGGACATTTTCCTATGAAATACTTATCTGGAAGGAAAAACACATGTCTGATGTATTTCTGCGGAAAATGGTAGAACACTGATTTTTTACGTTAATTTTGTGAGAAAAAGAATCACTTTTGCGTTTTCTGTGAGAAAAAATACCCATTTTTACGTTTTCCCTGGTGAAAATATACGTTTTCACGTTTTCTCTGGAAAAAAGTATTTTACTCACCTTTTACGCAGTGTAAAAGTAAAAATAAAATACTTAACGTTTACGTTTACTTTTTAAAAAGTTCAGCACTTTTAAAAACTCTGCTCCACGGACAGCACAGTACGCAATGTTTATTTTTTAACGATTACGTTATGATAAAATGCTTCGTTGAGAAAAGTGATAGCCTGCGGTCCCAGAGTATAAATACTTATATCCCAGCCGCCAACAACTCTTCACACCCACACCCAAAATGTAACCCACTGTGTCAAAAAATTGTACCCCACACTTCTCCTGGTCATAGCCTTAGCCAACAACCGTATATGTCTGAATCTAATGCCGGTGGTCTTCTGAAATTGAACCAGTTTGTTAAGCGCACCGGGCGCTTTTTCTATCCAACTAGCATCGCCGCCTGGGTCGGCGCTTTGCAGGGGGTGCAGTGGGGGGTGCGTCCAAACGAAGTGTCTGCGTGGGGAATGTGGATAAGTACCCCCCTCCTTCAAAATCGGTAATGCTTATTAATTTCGCCTATTTTCAACTTTATTCGGCTTCATACTTATAAATATTTTAAGCTATTGTTCACCTACTTTTAGCGACATTACTCTCATTTTTACCTTCTACTGCTCGCCCTCGAATAAAAATATCTGTTTTTAACCTCCACAACCCCCCTACCAAAAAATCCCACCCAAACCTATTTCCCTCCTCTTTCGGGTCAAAAAGTACGGTAGCGAAAACCCGGTCGGCTACCGTAATCCCCGCATCGAGAAATAACGCGCCCATAACTCCTTCGAAAGCATTCGCGATGGCGTGCTTTAAATCGGTCCAATGGCACAGATCTGGCCCGTGAGCGTACAGGAGAAAATGAGACAGCCAGAGGCGCTGGGGAAATATTGGGGGTGATTTTGGCGTCAGGAGAATTTGAGACGGATTTGGGGGATGTGAGCAATGTGATATTTGCAACAGACCGCACGCTGATATTTTAAGTTGTGTTCAAACATTTTGGGGCCCCCCACACACAGTAGTTGACATCAAAATTTGTGTCAACTAAATTCAAGTACATTTTGGTTAATTACGTGATTTCAACTTTCCTAAGCGATAGAGCATAGAAATATTTTTATTGTGACACTTAATTTTTATTGTGTTTTCTGCCTGTGGTGCCTGAAATTTGTTTTCTGTTAAATAGTTGACGTTAAGTTGATACGAATGCGATGTCAACTCGGTGAAATAAAAATTCAAAAACTCCAAAAAACAACGTTTTCGAATGTTTATTTGCCATCTTTACATTGACAATATGATCTAACCTCGCCCACGACGGCCAGATGTTTGTTCTGCACCAGCGCCGATCTGTACGTGGCCAGCGCGCCCTCTTCCAAATCGGGAAACAGCAGAAATAGATGCACGCTGAAATGTAACAGGAAACATTTTTATGCACATTTACCCCCGTCCGCAAACGCTCTAAGTCTATAGGCAATTCTTTATTTTTCCCGAGGTAATTTTTTAGCTACCCCAAATCGACAGCAATCTCGAGTGAGCTTCCGTGTTTTTGGAAAAAAATAACACAAAATTACTAATTTTTATAAATTAATTTTACTGTATTTTCACATTCACAATCACTAGTTCATGTGTCTTATTGCTAATATCGTTGGTCACATATCCCTGTGCGTATATACCCATTTTAAACATTTTTTGCCATTTTTCAGCTATTTTCACCTATCTACAGCGATTATTGCTCATTTTTACCATCCACACGTTAATATACATTGAAGCCCCGCGAACCCAGCTATATGAGCTATCGCAGGGGTCCAAATCTACAAGACCCCAGACTAGGGTGGCAATCTGAAAAGTGCGGTTCGCGGTACGGTACGGTACGGTAAATTTCCCAAAAGTGCGGTACGGTAAATTCTGCCACCCTACCGCAGACTATAGTAGACTATACCCACCTAGTCAGAAACTCTACAACGGCGTCCCCCAAATACTCGAGCCTCTCATTGTTCATAACTGGGCTATTTACGGTGGCCCTCTCGCCCATCTGCGCCATCACGGCCATGAGCGTGTTGATGCCGCGCTTGCGGCACGCCAACAGCTTGGCCGGCTGGTTTGAGTTGCCATTCGCTGTGGGGGGTTTTGAGATGGTATCAGGGGTATAATCTAGATTTTGGTCCTCCGGGGGTTGGATAGCCCCCCCCAACCCCCACCCTCGGGGGGGGGGGGTATACATACCCCTGGATGGTATGTATACTCTGCGCACTGCACAGTATGCGTCGAAAATGATTAGTGTCTTAGTTGTGTGCAGAATAGGTACTTTTTAAATATGCAGGGACTTTCACAAAGATGTCTTTTAAACGCGGAGTCGCGTACGCAAGGCAATGGTTTTTCCTTTTTTGGGAGAATTTTTATTTTATTAACGAAGTCATCACCGAGGTTCATTCAGGAAAAATGCAAAACATGCGTTCGCGGAGAATACAAAGTGTCGAATGTTAAAAAAAGTCGCGCAAAGTTGGGACGGTTACACTATTGTATAAAACCGGTCTAAATAATTAAGTGTCATCCAGTGTAGGGTATCAACAGAGTTTTTTTTACGGAAAACGTAAGCAGAAAATTTTTGTCTGTTAACGGAAAAACGAAATTTGCACGGAAACCAGGTCGTTGAAAAAAAAAACTTTTTCGGCCATCCCTAGTGTCCACTGAATTGACTGTAATTTAGATTAATTATGTGATTTCAACTTTCCTATGTGATAAGAGCATTGTTGTTTTCATATCGTGACACTTTTTGTGAGAGCACAGGAATATACGGCTCACATTTCGGAAAGATTCAACGCTCCGCAAACAATAAAAAGCTAACAATTTCCATAGTTGGGCGTGGGTTTCCTGATGCCGCAGTTGTGCTGTGCATTTCGACCGTGATCAGAGTTTGGCCCGTACTGCGCCCGGTACGAGGGGTGCGTCAGAGCCAGCTGTCGGTTGAAAAAAAATTTGAAAAACTTTTTTCAACGTGACAAGCAATGTTGTGTGTATGTGAATAGATCGATGGAACCCTAAAAATGAACCTTCACGAAGAAGGCACATTTCCAACCGAAACTCCACCCACCTCCAAAAGCGCCCTATCCCTAAACCGATAACCCATGCGCTCCTCCAAACGCTGCAAGCTCAAGTGAAAGCGCACGTGCGACACCAGCGGTAAAAGCATCAAGGCTTGCTGAACCATGTCGCAACGGATGCCGGTCTTGTAAAAGCCGGAAACGGGAATTTCAGCGACGAAATCACGCCGCCGCCCGCTGAGAGGACGAAAAATTGTTTTTGTTTCTGGAAAATGTCGATGGTATATCATACCATTGTCTTGCTATATCTTTTCGTCCATATTTATGTCATATTAAATGTCAATTAAAAAGAGAAAAAAAAACAAGATTTTATTACCGAACTTACTGCCAGGTTGCATGAGAATTGACAAATTTGTGAGACATTTTACATGGCATTTGACATATTACTTTACACTTTACAGGGCGCGGGACTGTCGCATGGTAGACATCACGAAGGCTACCATTTATAACATATAATGCTACATCAAAATCATTAAAAAAAATCAAATTTCGAACCCAAAAACTAACAAAGCGCCACGCAAATTGTTCAATTGCGTCTCTTTCTCAGCCAACTGTCTTTTATCCTCTGCGGTCACTTTCGGCTTCAACTGAATCAAATGCTTCAACTTTACATACTGCTTCCACGCTTTTTGGTAACTGCGAAAGTTTTGACACGAAAAACTGACAATATGACAGTGTATTTGTTATTTTTATGTGCTGGAGAAGTGTGTCAAGTAACAAGTCATCTCCGAACTTTAGGGAAACTTTACATCTCCCAGAGTCAACTCCCAGACATGGTAAAATTCCCTGTAAAATGTAAAATCACATGCAAAGTGTCTGAAGTCCTGGAAAATTTCACGAATAATGTCAAACAAATAGTAAAGCAAATAAAAAAAAACTTTGACATTTTAGATGACTTAGATGGCACTTTGCATGTTATTTTACATTTTACATGACTTTAGCCACTTTGCATGACATTCTACATTTTAAGGGTCTGCCAGTTGTGGTCCCGTCAAAACACAGGCGCTAAATATCCGTGCAAACCTGGGATTTCCATTGGCTGTTAGTGAACTTGGTCGCATGCCAAAATGAGCCAACACTGGCTGCTGGTGCAAATCGTCAGTACCCGCTTCAATTGGGCGCTGGTCCAAAGAATCCAAACGAATCGTAGAAGGGATCTGTGAATATTGAAACAAATGTCAAGTGTCAAACACAAATTTGTCAAGAGTCGACCACAAATTTCAAGTCAAGTGCCATGTAAAATGTAACGAGCCTGAAAAAGATCATCGGCATTTTCCGTACCATTTTACGTTTCCAACGACATTGATTATGATATTTTACAATAAAAATGACATTTTGCAAGGTAAACGGTGTGCTCACCCTAGTTGTGTCTCTATTTAGTGGCACAACGCACACTAGTTTAAGGCCGAATTTTCGGAAACTGATCAATCGGCTTTGGAAACATTCGTGTTCACCAGATTGGAGAGTCCGTCAACTAACGGATCGTTGTGTGGATCGAAAATGAGTCAGTCCGGTAAGCTCGAACGTGTTTTAAGAAAATTTTTCAGTTTCCGAACTTTTGGAAACTTGTGCGCGCGGGGTCGTTTCGTCTGAAAAAGCCGCCAAAATAGTGCTCGTGAGTCACCCGCCCCGTGTGGCTCAGTGGCCCAATTTAGATAACAGGTTCAAAAACTTCCTAATCAGCTACCAGTTGGAAATTTCGAGTGTAAAATGAAAAGCGATCGATCATGTGCAGTCAGCAGTCACAAATCGGCGACCGGTGGTGCGATTCACATTGGTAGTGAGTTTTGAGTTCACAGTTTATTCGAGTTCACCGTGGCATTTTATACAGCACCCAGTACGCGTGGAAATTATGAGTTGACAAGCCATGGGAGAGATTGGATGAGGACAATGAGGTGAGCAAGGGCTGTGAGCAGGTTCGAACCCTGCGGGGGCGGGAACCAGTTTTTTGCAAATTACCATAAAAAATTATGGGAGATCTATCGACACACTAATTTTTGCGCAAATACCCACCCAACGATTACTATGTATTTCTCCGGAATCTAACAGCGTTAGAAAGGTACCCATCATGTTTCTAGTACGAAATATGGGTATATAAAGATACTTATATAGTAGACGTTGGCGCCACCGCCAATACTGCAAATGGCGCCTACAAAATCTTTACTATAGAGCCAAAATTTAGGGGGGCGCCCCCCGTTCGCTGGCCTTCGTAAACAATCCGCCCCCCCCCCCGTTCAAAAATCCTGCGTACGTCCCTGCCCCTACCGGTAAAGAAGAAAGAGAAATCTGAATGGCATCATTTCAACCACCATTAATATTTATCCACCAAAAAACTCTTATCGCCAGTATCTTAAGTTCCCCAACGTTGCCAAGTCTTAAAAACGCACTTTATCCGGATTGAGCACGAGTGTGCCCCTAACTTCGGTGACGAATGTCTCCCAACCCTTGGACGCCTCGTCTCTCTGGATGGCGTGCATGTAGGCGGGGCTGATCAGGGGTCTGGCCGCCCTGCTCAGGTACATCAAGATGGCGGCGCAGTGCAGCAGGTGGTAGTCGTTCGATTTGGTCGGATCTCCTGCGAGGGCAATTGTTATTATTATTCATGCGCCTTATTGCTATTTTCCGGTATTTTTGGCATTAAATGTGCTTGTATACCGACTACACCTTGAAAAAGCCTAAATTGAAACCCAGCAACCCCCAAAACATTTCTAGCTGTCTATCCGCTGGACGAGCGAATTGCTATGCATGCTAGCTATGAATTCAAAATTCAAAATACCCCTAACTAAAAACAAGGTAATAAAGTAAAAAGTAGAATAACGAAACTTTCCGAGTAAAGTGAACGTACCGCAAATCCTCGAATAAGACCCGCCATCCTCGAATAACTCCCCCCTGTTTGCGAGGTGAGGAAAGAATAACTCCCCCCTCTGGATGAAAACGATACTATATAAAAATACACAAAATTATTAGCCTAGAGCAGCGACAGCAAATTACATTATGTGTATGCAGTGTGTATAAACATCTTTTTATTGTTGTTGGACAGTTAAATACCTGAATTAGATGAATTTACAGACTGCACCCATACAATGAATTAAGTCCAAGTTTTACGAGGAAAAAATAACTCCCCCTCCAAAACGTCTGAGGAAAAAATAACTCCCCTGGGGTATTATTCGAGGATTTAGGGTATGTACAAATCATCATTTTTCAGCGTGCACCGACGAAAAATTGGACCAAAACATGGCAAAAAAAACCCAAAAAATAAACACACGTCTAACATATCTGGGCATCACGTGAACGGCAGGGCAGAATTTCTCTTTTGACGGGTGCTCGCGTCCGAGAATTGCATCCGCAATCGCTGGGTACCAACGCAAATCAACCATTTCTAATAAATTGCCGAAAAAGTACTCAGTGAAGGCATCCAATGCGCACACGGTGAAATTCTGTGATCGGTGGTGGTATTTCCATTGGGGGCCCGCATACTAGTTGACACACGTACGTCAGGGGTCTTGAATGGGGGGTTGGGGGAGGGGGTTACCCCCCCCCCCAAACCGCCCAGCTATCTATCTATCCCGGAGGCCGCTCAGCTATCTATCTATCCCGGAGGCAAAATTTTGGGCTACTACCCCCTAAACCCCCCCCCCAAATCGCCCAGCTATCTACCTATCTAGAGCAATTTTTCAGAAACTATACCCCAATTTTCGCTCAAAATCATACATGATGTAATTATATATTGGTCGCAGTTTCCGTCGCAGCTACACATATACTAGTTTACTTGAACACGTTGATTACCGGTCTTGGGTATAAAAAAAACGTACTCTTTACTATGAATTTCGTGAAAATTTCTGACGAAATAATAAACCCCCCTCGAAACACCCCCCTCAAAATTCCCACTCTGAAAAAATAACCCCCTTGGGGGTATTTCGAGGAAATACGGTAAATTGAAATGAAAAGATTTTTAAATTTTTTACAGTAAATAGCTTCGAATGTATAATAATATGATTTGGAAGCGCTGCATCTACTACAAATTATGAATAATTTATTCAAGCACATGCGATCACCAGGATCAGGAAAATAGTACAAGTAAGTTATTGCAGCATTTCGTGTTTTATGCACATGTTATTTAAATAATTTGAAAACAATACACCAACCACAGGGACTTTATCCTTCTCCAGTGAAATGGAATAATCCAAATTCCATCGGGAAACTATACACGGCGGCACATTTTTCGGCAACTTCTCGTGAGTGAATATTGAAAACCCTTCAAAAGTGTAATCATTTTCTTCGTGTCTGATTGTAGTTGGAATGTCAGTCTGAGGAAGTATTATTTGGTGTTTTTTCATATTTTGATGTATTTCTTTAGTTTCACGGCATGTTGACGATTTATTCATATTTAAATCGAATCATGTGTAAACCTTTCTCAAATAATTTCATGGAAAATTGTAAACCGGAAAATTCAAAAATGCGGAAACATGAAATCTACCTTACAGAAAAATGTTTGAAATATAAAAATTGATTCTAAATAGTTTCAAATTGCCCACAATTCCCTTCAAACCATCTGCGATGGGCATCTGAAATAGGTTTGTAAAAAACGTCCGGACGTTAACCCAAAATTTTCAACAAAATTAAAGTACAACAAACAAAACTCACAGTCATGTTTGTGTTGGGTTCAACAACAACGCGATAATGGAACAATTTTTCAGCATTGTTAGAGTTTGGCACGCAACGTGGGATTGCCTGTGAGCGATTAAATGTTCATTTTTGAGAGAGAGAAAAATTTTTTTTGGAATTCTCTCGTGTTGAAAAATCGCCATAGAATACGGAGGAATGTTTTTTAAAGCTGGGGCGTTTGGGGTAACACCCCCAACCCCCCCATCAAACCCCTGCTTAATTATTACCCCCACAACAACCCCCACCTTTTCGCCCATGAAAAGATGGTGCGTGACGCCCCTCTGGCGCTGGCTGTAGCTGCATCTGCACGCGGGGCCGTCGTTCAATTGGCCAGATTCGTTGTGCCAGATTTCCGGATGCAAACGCGCTGGGTGCGACCGCTTTCTGTCCAGCTCTCTGCCAAGTGGTGGAAAATGTGGAATCGACTCGTGTCGTGATCACGACACGAACGTAGCCAGGGGGCGGGGGGGGGGGGCGGGGTCGGACAGAAAAATATGCCAGAAATGGCACTTCCATAAAGCGATTTTGTTGGCAGACGGAAAAATTTTTGCGCGCTAGCGCGCATTTCGGCGCCGCACGGCATGCTTTATTCATACCTAGGGTTGGCCGATGTTTTTTTTAAAAGACGTTGTTTTTTTTAAAAACATGACGTCCGAAATGTTTTTAAAAAAAACATCGGCCGAAATTTTTAGTACTAAGCACTAGGTATTTTGCAAAATTTTTGCGCGCAAGCACGCAATTTCACACACAAATTGACATTGGTGGTTGTTTTCATTGGTTTTGTGGCATTTTTAGTATCAAAGTATCCATTTCTATGTGCTACCATGGGTTAATAAGCCGTCATATGTTGCTGTAGTATATAATATTGAGGTAATGTGCTTCCATGTACCTCCACAGTGTGTAACTTCACTCCCAAAATAACAACCTCCTTTTAAAACCTCGTTTGATCACTATTCCGAGCCAAACTTTACCTGAAGTCACGAACCTTGACTATAAGGCGATATACGAACAATATGTCAATGAAAAATGGATATTTTTGACACAAATCACCACTTATAATGCTATCCCATGGCTCCACAGACATTATATGGTCATATATAACATCACAGTGTATTGCCACTGTCTGATATACCTATATAAACAGGGTGCACGCCAGGTCCGCCACCAAAATTCTGAGTCGGTGCCGGACGCCATATCTCTAGTTGTAGTGGGGGGGATTTATTCGAAATTTTGAGGAAATATACTCGAAACCCACCCACTACTATATACGGGCTGGGGAGGGTCGGCGAACCATTTGAGTGTGGGTCGCCGTATACATGAATAGTTTTTTTGAAAAAATCGCTGTCCACACGAGGTCCGCCACCCCTTGTTTTTTTGATCAAACGGGCTGCCAAACTAAAACTGTTGGGGGGAATTGATCGAAATTTTGAGGGGGTGTACACGACACCTCCCACTACTTTTCACGGAAGATTGAGCCCCCTGGCGACCCCCCTGAGAGTGGACCACTGGAAAATATAATGATATTTTTGAGAATTCGCTGTACAGGTTTGGCACTGGACAGCAAAAATAAAAATTACATTAGAATGTCCCTTGGAGGACAATGTATACCACTGTAAAAAGTGTGTATTCAAAAAGCAATTCTTAAAACGAAAATTTGATCTGGTTCGAAAGTGTATTTGACACCCATACACAAGTTCCAGATTAAATTTCGATTTAAGTCAAATCTTTAATACACACTTTTAAAGCTGGTTTACGATGCCTTCTAGGAGATGATTTAAGGTAAAAATTTGCGTAAACAACATTACCCCAAAAATCAACCATGGAGGAGATTTGATGGGGTCACTGTAATGATGTCATCGATGACATCATTCCAGGAACAAAATTCGCCTTGTGGGACAGCTTTTGTGTTGACCCCCATCAAATCTCCTCCATGGTTGATTTTTGGGGTAATGTTGTTTACGCAAATTTTTACCTTAAATCATCTCCTAGAAGGCATCGTAAACCAGCTTTAAAAGTGTGTATTAAAGATTTGACTTAAATCGAAATTTAATCTGGAACTTGTGTATGGGTGTCAAATACACTTTTGAACCAGATCAAATTTTCCTTCTAAAATTTGCTTTTTGAATTCACACTGTTTACAGTGGTATACATTGTCCTCCAAGGGACATTCTATTGTAATTTTTATTTTTGCTGTCCAGTGCCAAACCTGGACAGCGAATTCTTAAAAATATCATTTTATTTTTCAGTGGTCCACTCTCAGGGGGGTCGCCAGGGGGCTCAACCTTCCGTGAAAAGTAGTGGGGGTGTCGTGTACACTCCCTTAAAATTTCGATCAATTCCCCCCAACAGTTTTAGTTTGGCAACCCGTTTTATCAAAAAAAACAAGGGGTGGCGGACCTCGTGTGGACAGCGATTCAAAAAAAAACTATTCATGTATACGGCGACCCACACTCAGGTGGGTCGCCGACCTTCCCCAGCCCGTATATAGTAGTGGGGGGATGTCTAGTATATAACCTCAAAATTTCGAATAAATCCCCCCACTACAACTGGAGATATGGCGTCCGGCACCGACTCAGAATTTGGGTGGCGGACCAGGTGCCGGTTCCGCAAGTGGACAAGTTAAGAGTTAAAAGTTAAGAGTTGAGTAAAAAGACAAATGGCGAGTTAAGAGTAAAGTTAAAGTTTAAGAGAAAAGTTAAAGTTTAAGAGAAAAGTTAAAATTTAAGAGAAAAGTTAAAAGTTGAGTTAAAGGTTAAGAGTTGAGTTAAAGGTTAAAAGTTGAGTTAAGAGTTAAAAGTTGAGTTAAGAGTTGAGTTAAGAGTTGAGAGTTAAGAGACAAGTGGAAAATGATGGCAAAAAAATATAAAAAAATAAAAATATGAAATTGGTATCGATACGGCTGTTCGCTGGCATGGTGCCAATGTTGTATGCACGTCATTTGAAAATAACGTATCCAAAAAAATTATCGCTAAAAAAAGAAAAAATCGCCGAACGTTGTTTTGAAATGGCCGTGCGGGGACAAAATATGATTGAAGATCAGCGTATCGCGCTTATGCAACGATTGACCCATTTGTCTTTTAAATCAACTTTTAACTCATCTTTTAACCTTTAACTCAACTCTTAACATTTAACTCAACTTTTGACTCAACTTTTAACCTTTAACTCAACTCTTAACTTTTAACTCAACTTTTGACTCAACTTTTAACCTTTAACTCAACTCTTAACTTTTAACTCAACTTTTGACTCAACTTTTAACCTTTAACTCAACTCTTAACTTTTAACTCTTAACTTGTCTACTTGCGGAACTGGCCCCTGGCGTGCACCCTGTTTACATGTCGCAAAATTTTTTTTACTAAAACCAACCATGGCTGTGATACACCATAAATAGATGAAGAGACGGGGCTGAACCCAGGCCCTGTCAGCTAGAAAACAGTTTCGTAGTTTCAAAACATCGTTGTTAAAACGTATTTACGTTTACTCGATAAATACGGATACTCGAGTTCTGCGTAAATATGTTTACGTTTCCTCCCAAAAAAAACCGGTACGCACTTACTCGCGTACTTTTTGAAAGTACGCCAGTACCGAAAACGTATTCAAGCGGGACATAGGTGACATTTTGACAGACATAATGTGACAAAAATAGGACATTTTCCCAAGAAAGTGACAAACCTGAACTGTCACTGTGCATACTGTACATTTAGATATGTCAGAAAAACATGGAAATTTGAACAGTTCCATTTAAAAAATACCATACAAAGTTATGGTTTCCAGTTGCATAATATCACATTTCGTATTCAGTAAAAAATTCTCAGATAATGGGACTACACAGTTTTTTGATGATTTTTGACACATTTAAAAACACTTCAGAACAGAGGACAAAACGGAGGAAAGTGAGAAGCATTGCGTCGCAGCAATTCAGTGATGAATAAGTACCATCGAGTGTACATATTTACATTTATTTACATTATTAAATAAGTTTTAAAACGAATAGAATTGGAAGGAAAATTTTTTGAAATGTCGGAAAAGCTGCGAAGTGCGAAGCTATAAGTGAATTTACAATTTTTTTACAACAATTCATTCTGTTTGAGCAATGTGTTCGGAACTTCTGATTACCATACCATAAGTTGTAGCGGTTGCGCACCACACAGGGCCACACAGGACAATATAAGACAATACATTTAAAATGAAAAATTACAAACTTTCGGTGTGGCAATATTTCCATAAAGATTTCAACAGTGAAACGCTAGAAATCATCTGAACTGTTTGCACTGAACAATGATATTCAATGACATATCTGAATTGTGATTTGTAGAAATTGAAGAAGTGCGAGTGATGCACCAATGCCAATCGGTTTATTCGACCCATTTTCTTTGATTTACCACTCAGAGACAGGGTTGGTTTTAGTAAAATTCTTTTTACTAAAATTGTATTTTATTTTTTATTAAAATTGTATTTTATTTTTATTTTATTTGTCAATTTTCCATTTTATTTTAATTTTATTATTCAATTTTTTATTTTATATTTATATTTTTTTTGTTTTTTATTTTAGTTTATGACCAGGATTGGTTTTAGTCAAATTCTTTTTACTAAAATTGTATTTTATTTTTATCAAAATTGTATTTTATTTTTATTTTATTCTTCAATTTTCCA
>OZ038452.1:27233759-27294986 GCA_964036195.1 Sphaerolaimus hirsutus
TGGCCCATAATGATAAGGTTGCAAGACCAGAAGGGTTATATCATTATATTGGAGACGAGGTTGTAGTACCCGGGGGGTTATCATATTATACATCTCACCTACATCTTATGATCTTTTGTTCTAAATTTGGTTGTGTAGGCTATTTAAAGTATCCTCTATAAAAACCGAGAGGAAATTTTTTCGCGCAATTCATTTTTTTATGAGATATGATTTTTTAAATCAACTAAAAATTCTGCTGTTTCCTGGTTGTGTTCTGACTTTTCAAAAAAAGCGGAAGTTGTTCCGATTTTCAAACGATTTGAGTTCTGACTTATTTTTTTTGTTATGGGTTTCGAGTTCCAACTTTGCAAAAAATAATCCGTACAATTTTCAAAAGTGCTGTGTGTGGTGCCTATGGCGCACCGCACACTCAAAATTAGCAAGGGCGGCTTTAACGTTTTTTATTTACGCCCGGGCGGAATTCTAAAGTCGGTTCGGACGATTTTATTTACGACAAGACTGAAAAACTACTGAAATTTGGACGATTTTGGATTCCACCCCTCTTTTTAATTCCGACCTTGCAAAAAAACGTTCAAACCGCCCTTGCCAATTTTGAATGTGCGGAATTTGTTCAAACCTGTTCAAACGAATTCCGCGGAATTTTTCAGTGTGTACATTCAATTGATATGGAGTCCAAGTTTGTATTGGATACGGTGGGATACAATTGAATATCGTACGGAGGAGAATAAAAGACGCAGGATTTCCACCCACGTCACCGATTATGGCCGCGGAATGCGATTGAGCCACCGGAAATGGTCGCTAATGGCGACCAACACACTAATTGAGACATGTATATTATGTATGTGTACAAACAAAAGTATCCAAACAGCTGTTTTGGCACTTTGCCAAGAATACATACGGAAGACTCTTCCAAATTTTTCCCGCTCTGGTTGTTAATCTGAAAAATATACGTAAATATTCTTTCGGTTCATCAGATCTGCTTCCGAATTATTCAACGCGACGTATTTCGGCGCGTAACCATACAAACAATGTCGAGAAAATGTGGGAAAACTATTGTGTATCACGCGAATCGATTCCGACCGCCGTACAAAATTTCTAGTAAAATTTCCAATTCACATTTAAAGCCACACTGCTTGCTCGTTCAGCGTAAAATATTCCGATTTAAACATAAAAATAAAATTGAAATGTCTGAAGCGCCGGTCGAAATGAATGGAAACAACCTGCACCGGGCGACTGTGAGTGATGTGTTCTATCTAACGGATTCATACAAAGTGAGTCTTTGTTCTTTTGTACGACTTGATTATTTTTAATCATTTTCGTTGTGAAATTTGGCGCCAAAATGTTGTGTTTTAAAGTGACGCAATTTTTGAGACGTTTAGCGCGGCCGGTTTGCACCGACAACGACAAAAAAAATTGGAATTATTTTGATATAATCGGTAGAGCGAATTGCACCAGAATCGCATAATGTCGATTTTGTCGCATGGCAGCGTCTATATAAAAATGGTCCCATTTTCATCGCGCATGTGATCGAATATTTCTCTTATGGGAGCCCCTTTATTCCAAAAATTAAGACTTCAGCAAAATCGAAAAACCTTCGAACGCTGAACCACAATTTTACTGTGCCACGCGACAAGCAGGGTGAATGTACCTTTAACAAACTATATCAATAAAATTCTAAAAAATTGAAATTTCAAAACAACAATTAATTCAGGTCACTCACTACAACCAGTACCCGCCGGGAACGACCCACGTGTATTCATATTTCGAATCTCGCGGGGGGAAATTCGACGATGTTTGCTTTTTCGGGTTGCAATACATAATGAAAAGATGGCTGGTGGGCGAGGTCGTTAACAAGGAGAAAATTGAGGTGTGTTCAATGGGCTGAGATTTTCGTAGACTCAAAAATCAACTTTGAATGGTGTCTGAAGTGTTTAATTCGCTGTGAAAGATTTTTTTTGTGTTTGGAACTAGTTTGGAAGTGTGCCAAATTGATAAAAGTTAGTTTGGTTACGTTTTTAACTCTCACACAGATCCATATTGAGACTTGCAAGGTCAAAACAGTGATCAAAAAGTTTCGTGTGTCGTGTGGGTAGGGTTCAAACGGGATCGACTTTTCGGAATTGGTTTCTTGAGATTTCGGGACCGGCATCGGGATTTTTTTAGATTTCAGTATCGGGATTGGTGTCTCGGGATCGGGATTAGCATTTTTTTCGGGATTGTTAAAAAAAAAGTTATGATATTAATAATTCTAATAACACACCTGAATACCAGGAAAGTGGCATAAATTTGACATTGACACTACAAATTGAGCGTTTGCACTACCTAGCGCTTTGAGCCTGCCAATTTTCCAAAAACGGCAACCCTTTATTGTTTTGTTTTACTCGCGCAGGAGGCTCGCGAGTTCTTCCGACTGCACTTCGGTCGAGATTTGTTCAATTACGAAGGCTGGACTTACATTGCCGAGGTTATTTCCCCAATTGTATTTAGCGAGTCCAAGTGGGAGAGCGGAGAAATGGGTAAATTAGCACTGAAGCAGGGACGTATCCAGGATTTTTGAGCGGGGGGGGGGGGCTGGCTTGTTTACCAAGGCCGGCGAACGGGGGGGGGGGGCTCAGCCCCCCCTTAAATATTAGCTTCAGAGTGGCGGAATGGTGCCATGGCGCTGGCGCCATTGCCATATACATACGAAAACGTAAAAAGCACAACATTGAATGTATTTATAACGATTTGCGGTCACATGGAGCAAATCTGATGATAATACCCTATGTCTGGTGATTATTCAAAATCAAAATTTTTTACGCTGGCGTCGAAAAAGTCGCATTTTCCGGTCATTTTCCGGTGTCACCCCGGGAAGGGGGGGGGGCTGCAGCCCCCCGCCCCCTGATACGGCCCTGCACTGAAGTGATTTGCAAGGGGGTTTCCAGAATTTTGACCCTCCCGGGTCTGCGATAGCAAATCGATCCGTACTTAATCGGTCCGTAATTTACCGTACCGTACCATGTACCGGATAGCCGTACCGTCTGCTACCCTAGGGGTCGGTGCTTGTGGGGGATTCAAATATAGGTTTTTTTCAAGGTAAAGTAGGCAAAGGGTAAAATCACTAATAGTATGTTCAAAATAGCCTAAAAAATTAGGTTAAAATAGCTAAAAAGATGTATATAAGGTATATATATATATGTCGCCCAAAGTAGCGAGTTTGAGATGAAAATTGGCAAATGGGGTAAAAATTTAGTAAGTTTGAGTTTGAGTGAAAATTGTGGAAAATAGCTCAAAATTTGATAATTGATTTAGAGTGGAGCGATTGGGTGGAGTGGAGGGCTCAGGGATAGTAGCCAAAAAAATTCCTTTGTATACAATACATAAATCTTCAGATAAGCCTGAACGGTCTCCTGGATAGATGGCATGGCGATTTGTATGGAGGCACCCACCCAACCCCCATTGCAGATCCGTGCTGCAGTTGAATGCACGCATTTCCCAAATATACCATTTGCAAACTTAGTGCTGGAAATTTGTCGTTGTTTTTCACCCAGAAACATGGCGGCCGCCTTCCATTGCGCATCAAAGCAGTCCCAGAGGGAACGGTGGTACCAACGAAAAATGTGCTTTTTACAGTCGAAAATACGGACCCTAAAGTTGGTTTCACATATTTTACACGATTTTTGACATACTAACGATTTAAACATGTTTTTCAGGTGCCGTGGATTGTGGGCTGGTTTGAAACGGTCCTGGTACAGTGCTGGTATCCGACTACAGTTTGCACCCTTTCTAGGGCGCATAAAAAGGTTATTTTTTCTGGATTGTCTGGAAGAAGGTATATTTTCTTACTTGTTTTTTTTCAAATGGATATCAGAATGGTAACTTTAACGTTTGGAATGGGTTTGTCAGTTTTATCCGAAACTCGACTAATGATATAAAAAACGCCAGAAGTTTGGCGCCAAGCGCCATGGCGCTTTTCCAACCCTCGGCGAGCGGCGCCAGAGCAAAATGGCGCCAAGCGCCATGACGCTTTTTGCTTTGGCGCTTGCGCCAGCGCCATGGCGCTTTTACATCACTATGTACACCCGACCTCTGGTGAAGCGTGTGCAGTACCCAATGGATTGAATCGGGTCACGGGATCGTGATCGGAATCGCTATTTGAAAATTTTCGGGATCGGAATCGCGGTTCGGATTTCCAGATTTCCGGATCACGATCGGGATCGGAACCGCTAAATCCCGGACATTATCGGGATTCGGGATCTCGTTTGAACGCTACTTACGACCCAACTGAACTGAAAGACGTTCAATTAGTTCGCGTTGGCACTCAAATAGCGCAAACCAGGGCTCTCGCAAACCATCTATCTAACCCGAGGCTACTACCCCCAAAGACTCAGCTATCTATCTATCTGGAGTGATTTTTGAGAAATGTTGCCCCATTTGTCGCTCAAAATCACTCATTTTCGCACCTTTTTATAGTTTTTCACCTTCAAAATCATGCTTTCCGGCTAAATACATGGTTATAGGTATACCGATTTTTAGCCATTTTATACTGCTTTTGGCTACTTTTAACTGATTATTAGCAATTTTTACCCCTTTCTGCCTTCTTAACCTTGAAAAAGCCTATATATTGTGCCCCCGCCAGCCCCCCCAAGCCCCACAGAAAAATTTTCAGCTATCTATCCCTCCGGAGGAGCGATTTGCTATCTATCCAGCCCCCGCGAGGGCCAAAATCCTGGAGACCCCTGCCGCAAACCCGTGCCCCCGCAGGTGATAGGGAAGTACCTGTCGAGCACGGCGGACAACCAGCTCGGCCTGGAGTTCAAGCTGCACGACTTCGGCTACCGCGGCTGCTCCACCGTCGAGTCGGCCGCCGTGGGCGCTTGCGCCCATTTGGTCAATTTTCAGGTGCCCTTTGATTTGGGGGGTTATGGTAGGATCGGGGGCGTGTGCGATTTTGGGTTGGATGGGTATGCGTGGAATTTGAACTTCGTTGGACCTTCTCTAAATGATATGTGGTTAATTTGATTCAATAAGGTTTTAATACAGCACTTTACCTTTCTTTGGATCAGTGCCAACATTCCATTGCGCATTTGACTTTGCGCTCATTCAAAATGGCGTGTTCGCTTTATTGTACTGTTACATTATAGATAATTGCGTAGCAACGAGTTGCGAGTTTATATCATCTCAACACCTCTGCCGATTGCCACCTTTAATAGAAATGGAGATTTTGCATTCACACGCAGGGCACAGATACGGTAGCCGGTTTACGGTGCGCCATGAAATATTACGGTAGCGCCATGGCAGGCCACAGTATACCCGCGGCTGAACATTCGACTATCACTGCCTGGGGACCCGCCGGAGAGAGGTACCTTTTTTCAAATGTTTGGGTGGTTTCAATTGTAGAAGATTTGTGTGCTTTTGGCTACACTCTCAAATGAAGTCATATTTTATTCAAGGCGGTTTGTTTGTGAGTACCTACGCATCTATTTACCTGATTGAAACAAATTGGAAAAAGAAAAAGTCACGTGGGATATCGCCAAAAATTATCAATTCCCGCTGATAAATACCACCGTATGCAAGTTCACCTGGAAATCTATCTGAAATCGAAAATTGTTTTGGTTTCAATATGTGATAATTGATAACTGTGTGATATATTTTTTTCATAATATTTTAGTAACAATCTGTGGAAACCATACTATCCGCTCAGTAAACCAATAAACCTAAAAGTTATAAACCCCGCCCACTTTCAGGGAAGCATTTGCAAATATCCTCCAAAAATATCCCGATGGCGTGGTCTCAGTCGTGTCGGACTCGTATGACGTTTTTACAACAGTGGACAAAATTTGGGGCGACCAGTTAAAGGGAATGGTGGTTGAGCGCGGTGAAAGGGGCGGAGTTTTGGTAATCCGTCCCGATAGCGGAAACCCGTCTGAAGTTGTTGTCAAGGTGATTTTTTTGGGGTTTGGATTCGTATTTTGTTTTGTTTTTAGGTTTTACGACACTTTTCGTCGAGTTCCTACTTGTAGAGGCGATTTTGTTGTTGTGAAATGCACCAGGCATTCTTTTATCACTCAATTCTATATTTTGACACCTAAGTTTTCTATTACCATCCACATCTATGGCCTTTCCAAATGGATTCAGCGCTATTCAATTGAGGCGTCTAATTCCAAAAGTCGACAAGTCCAGAAAATGCGATTTTGAGTATATAGCATTTTAAGTTTCAAACCCAATTCCAGGCCCGTGTTGCGTGTCCAATTTGGCGCTCTCATACTTTCCATTAAGTTCCATATGTTGACAATTAAGTGTCAAATTTTAAGCCTCCGCTCTCAACGTATATGTGAAAAATTGGGTGTCCATAAAATTTCATTCAGATAGAGCAAAACTGTTTTTGGGAGGGAAATGGACTTGTCGCCTTCTTGCACTCGAGAACATTTTTGTTCCGGCCCGCGTTGCGCCTGCCTTATGGGAAATTTTTGCGCTTGTCGACTTTTAGAAATCGGTGCCCATAGTGGACTTATCACATTTCTTGCGTTTTTTCCCGTAAAAAAAGGATGCGAAGAATGGACTTGTCGACTTTTAGCCCAAAACTAAGTGGACTTGTCGACTTCTTGCCCATTTTTTTTTGCATTTTTCCCCAAAAATGTCAAATTTGGTACTATGCCATATGGGCGTGTGAGGTCAAAAAATTTATGGAAAATTATGAAAAATGTGCGGAAGTAGTCCCAGATGACGTAACCGGGCCTAACTCAAAATTTCCATATTTTGGACTAGTCGACTTTTAGAATTGGACGCCTCAATTACAGGTGGATATTCATGTTCGATTCGCTGCACAGACACACACACACTTATAAATACTAATAAATTTTTTACAATTTGGTAAACTCCTAAATCAGCCTTATGTTTACTGGAATGAGTTTTTCCACTCTCTGCCAACTATTTCACGAACACCTAATTCCAGCAATCTTAAATATCATTCAAAGTTGATTTATGAGTGTATTAAATTTTCAGTTTACAGCCAGTAAACTATCTCGCCAATAACACCGAAAAACGCCAAAATCCCCCCCCCCCCCCACGCAGCTGCTGGAGCTTTTGGGCAAGAAATTCGGAACGACCACAAATTCCAAAGGTTTCAAAGAATTGCCGCCATATTTGCGCATGATCCAAGGCGACGGGATCACCTACGAGAGCGTGACTGAAATTTTGGAAAGCATAAAAAATGCCGGCTGGTCGGCTGATAACTTGGCTTTCGGCACGGGCGGCGCCCTGCTGCAGCGCATACACAGGGACACGCAGAAGTGCGCCTTCAAGTGCAGCGCCATTGAGGTTGGTACTTTGGGCGCTAAGTGCCACTTTGTGTCAAGTGGACAAGTGACTAGAAAAGTGCTTAGTCGAGTGTCAGGTAAATTTAGAAGAAAATAGTTGCTGCTTATGAGTTTACTTGTCGCTTTCCACTTTTCTTATCGCTTGTCCATTTCCGCATTCAACGGGGACGCCCCGCTGGTGCCACACACGCTGGATGTCAACTGTTTCAGTGTCAACTCGATTTTAGTTCAATTTAGGTCGCAGGACAATTTCCAAGTGCACGTGCAGCAAAGTCGAAGAGGCATTTATATTGCCATGTGCATTTGAACAAAATTTCGCAGCCCATTAACTAAAAATTTATGAATCACTATCGGCCCAGTTGACATCCGGATGTCAACTGGTCCAACAGTTTTTCATAAATGTTTATTTTTGGGCTGCTAACCCGTGTAAAAGTGCAGAGTTGTTAAAATACTGGTATTTTTGGAAAGCGTAAGCGTAAATACACTTTCCAAATTTTGAGTATGGATACTGTAAGCGTAAGGTATTTTTAAAATACCTAGAAAAGCGTAAAAAAGCGTAAGCGTAAATTTTTTTTGAGAGAGCGCTCTTGCTATTGAGCATCGGAAAATACCCTTGCGTTCACATTTAGATCAATGCATCACAGATTCTGTTCATTTTTGTAAAGTGAATACTTTCACAATCATGCTCTCAGTGACATTTTTCCCACTTGGTAGTGTGCTCTTTGATGTAGATAACAATTTATGGACAGCGACACTCAATTCCTCTAGTGCCGCTATTTTCAGTGTTTTACTGCACACACGCGGTCATTTTTTGTGGTACGCGTTGTCGTTCATTTTCGTTTTTGTAGTTTTACACTTTTTCAAAAGCGTAAAACTGGACCATGTAAAAAGTTATTTTTACGCTTTTGGTATCCGGGTAAATTGGCCGGGAAAGCGTAATAAAGCGTACGGGTATATTATGAAAGCGTAAGCGTAAGCGTAAGTATAAATACCCATTTACCCGGGTATTTCGGGTAAGCGTAAATACGCTTTCGCAACTCTGTTAAAGTGCACATGGCAATATAAATTCCTGTTCTACTTTGCTGCACATGCACTTGAAAATTGAAAAGGCGACCTAAAATGAAATAAAATCGAGTTGACACTGAAACAGTTGACATCCAGATCCAGTGTGTATGGCGCCTTTAAGTCCTAATTAAAAGTCCCTGGTTATCTGATTAAACATAACAAATCGATTTTTTTCTACTACGCCTACGCCATTTTCCCGCATTTCACGCCAAAATCACGCCATTTTTGCAGGTCAACGGCGCCACGCGCGACGTTTTCAAAGATCCAGTCACCGATCCGGGAAAACGTTCGAAAAAGGGCCGGCTCACGTTGGAACGGAATGAACACGGTCGTTTCGTCACAGTGGAGGAGGGCAAGGGCGACCCCGAGAAGGTGCGTTTTTTGTTTTCGTTTTGATGGTAGTAAAATGGGGCATGTTGTGTGTGGGTAACCCCCCCCCCCCCCCACCCGTGAAGTACGTATCCAGGGGGCGGGGGGGGGGGGTAAAATACAGACTGGCGGTTTCCATTCACATTTTTCAGTTCGAAAAAGGTTGTTTCTCAAATTTGACAAATTTTTCCGAGATCGTGGGTGGGATTTTTAAATTTTTCGTGATCGGGATACCATGGGTACTGTGCAAAAACAAGTTATTTATTTTAAGCGCCTATTTTATAAAGTGCACTTCAGAACCATTTCAAATGCACTTTAACGAAACTAAATATCTTGGATAAAAAATTTCAGGATTGTCTCGAAGTAGTTTACGAAAATGGAAGTTTGATACGCGAATGGACGTTGGATGAAATCAGGAAAAGAGCCCGCGAGAATTTATTTGATTGAAGGATCTGACAATTTCGATTGTCAATTGTTTTTTTATTGGATAGTTTCACTGACAATTTAGCATTTTTTTCGGAAATTGCACTTTAGAATTCGCCGTAGCAGCAGTATTTTTCGCTAGAGCCTATACGAATTAGAATGTTCACTTGGCAGTGTATTTTGAGTGAAAATTGGGTTTTTTACAAAGACGTTTTTTCATTTTTTTTGTTCTGTTTGTGCACTGTTGCGGGGTAAAGTTAAATGTTGCATTTAAATTTTATTTTCAATGGAGCACACTTTTCTGCTTACATTCCACGATTTCTCTATCTAATTGTATTTAGTTCGTTCTGTATTTAGAAGCTCTGCTAAATCAATGTCCTATAGATTACAATTTCTGCACCATTTTTCTAAATTTTTTCTACCTGTGAAACGAAAGTGAAATGCTGCTTTTTCATTTTTAGGATCTCTGCCAAGTGTCATAATTTGCTTTTGTAACATTGTAACTTTTCCACCAGTGATTTTCCTTATGTCAAAAACTTGTAAGTTTGGTTTTGTCAACTTGTCATTTTTTCCACCGCTTTTAATGCTGTTGTGGGAGTTGAATACCTATTCGTTTTTTTTTGCACATTTTTTTCTGTCAATTTTCGTGTTTTTTAAAGATGTATACCTCTTTATTTAAATCTGTTCTGCATTTCACATGCAAAAATGTCAGTGATTGGCCGCCATGATGTGTGTAAAATGTAGTGAAAAAAGCTGATTTCAGCATTTTGTAAATATACCGATATCTTCGGAAAATTCTGAGATCCCGTCTGAAAAAAGCGCTATCACGAAACATTTTACTTACGCGTGAGCGGTGGAAATCAGTGTGTCATATGATTATAAGCCTGAAAATATTTTGAAACTTGAATAGGTTTTCAAATACTTTTCGTTCCGTATCATTTTCCTGCATAAATCGTCTTCTAGGATATTCATACGAAACGCGCATAAAATTGTCCATGATATTCCGATATTAAGATAGTGTGTTCAGAACAATTATTGGATTTGAATAATGCTAGACATACAATTGGCAATGTGCCAAAATGCTAATCTTAAATATATGTCGCAGCGCACACTGGAATTTTTTTTTTTGGGTGGTGGGTAAAAACATCCGGGCAGCGATTTCCCGTGTGCGATGCGTCAGCCATAAAAAGTACCGTGAGTATATAAATAATACCTACAGAAAACCATACCGTATTATAAGCACTCCTTCGGAAGCTAAAGTTTGCATATCGAAATAAATATACCGTATATCCTCGATTAAGCCCCCCTCGGAATACTCCCCTGTTTGATGGGTGGGAAAGATGCCTATGTATAAAAAAGGCTATATGTATTAATGTGTCTATAAATAAAAACATGTTTTTTTTTGCAGTTGATGTTCACTAGCATTGATATCATTGGATGAATAATGGAAATTATGCAACTGATTTAATCCCATTCGATCAATATATTGATGGAGCATTTTACCTTATATTGCGACGAAAAATAACCCCTTTCCCTCGAATAAACCCCCTCGAAAAAAACCCCTTGATTAACCCCCCAGTCAAAAATGTCTGACGGAAAAGCACTGCCCGGTTACTTATTCAAGGACATACGGTAACGGTGCAAATTTAATAGCTTTCGAAGTTAAATATTTGCGTAGTACACAACGCTACAAATATTTCTTCCATCGGCACAAATCGCATAGAGTAATGGTAAATTTCTTGTGCCTTTTATGTTTTTAAAAGTCTTTGACATTATTATACTTTGTGTGGTGTGGCAACAAAATTGTGTTCGATCGGTGCATCGTGGCACTTTAGGGGCTCTGGAAAATTTACTTATCACTTACTGGGGATTTGAAACTTTAACGGATGTGATACTTTAAAGTTCGTCGCTTCACTGCGTCTAGGATCTTTAGTTAAAAAGGAGAGATGCCCAGTGCCACAAATGCACCATAGGATTTTATATTTGCGATTACTCTTATTGTCCAGATGTTACAATTTTATAATATCAATAGTGATGTCATTTTTTACAAACTTAACTCGCTCATTAATGTATTTTTACGGCAATCGCAATGAAATCAAAAATGTAATGAACAAAATTGAATGGGTAAAAAATATTGATATTCTGGCCGCTGTTAGTATTTATGATGGAAGAAATGACCGTACATTACCGGTAATTTGGGATAATTTACTGTAGCATACTGTTTACCGCAATTATAGACATTTCCCTTACCGTACAGTTTACCGGAAAATAGAAGATTCACCGTACCGTTAGCACAAAATCGACAATTTACCGTGCTGTACCGTTTACCGCAAAGTAAAATTCGCCACCCTAGCTTTTACCCCTGTTGTGTTTGTGTAAAATAAGTTTTGTAAAAGTGTAAAATACTTCCTTGGAATTTCCAAAAGCTATCTTTTGAATATTTTAATTTTTTAAATGTGCTAAATATTATGCATTATCGATAGAATCAATACGTGACATGTGAATTGCGAGGACTGCAATCTGGAATGTTGCGAAGTTTATTTTCTGCATCGCGCACATTTTCTACAGCGTTGCGGTGTGTTCCATTTTTCTCTTCATATTTTTATTTGATTTTTTTTTGTGTTTTTTGTCAGGTGTGATAGGATGAACCTTGAAAGTTTCCCGTGTAGCGTCTGTGTTGTAATCAAAATTTAGCACTTGAAATTAACAAATCCAAGGTTATCCGCGCATCATTCCAAAAACATTGCACCCATGCAGACATCTGGGCTTGAATAAACCCCCACCCCTGGATTCTGCGGAGATATTCGAGAAGCACGTTCATGGCTGGGGTCCCGGCGGGCAGAATGTCAATAAGGTTGTATTTGGAGGGGGGTGTCTGTTTCGCCACGTTCTGTTTTTCACTTACAGTCTGGAGATAGATTTCAGAAGTTTCTTTCATTAACGTTTGGATAATACTGCGGTGGGTTTGCATTTGAGCCGGTTTCATACACGTCGCACTGGTGAAATTCCAGACCCTGTAAAATGTGTGTTGATTTGGATACCATAAAGTAATATTTGTATACGACACTGAACAGAGTCTTACATGACACATGACGTTTTACAGGGCCTTTTACATGACACATGACATTTTAAATGGTCTGGGAGTGCCCCCCAGGTTTACGCCCGAAAATTCGGAAACTGATAAATTATCTTTGAACCAAAGTAAGGAGTCCGTCAACTACTGTTCAATACTGATTGATTCTGGTCTCATTCCCAAATCCTGTAAAGTGTCAAATTTATCGATTTAATTGTTCAATTTTATTGATCTTCTTAAAATTATCAGTCAATCTTTTCCAGGCGTATAATGCAGTTTTCCTGAAACACGAGCCGACGGGGGTTTATGTTAAAGTGCACGAATCCCGATCGCTCATTCGAAATAGAAAAATCGCCCATGAAAGGCTCACTTTGAAGGTAAATCAATCAATACATTTGGTTTTAAAATCAAATCAAGTGGTCCTGACATATTTCAGTGTCACTTATAGGCTTTTCAGTGTGTATCTGTGGTTTTCGGTCGGTAAAACTTCATTTACGGTAAAAAAGTACTTTACCCCAATTTTTATTATCAGCTACCATAACCCCAGTAATATACCGTAACCCTTTCTCAGGTGGATGAACATTTGAACGGTGATGAAAGTTACCTTGCGAAACAGAATGCGGCAAAACGAGAAAGATTATTGTCTAGAAAGAGACAAAGGGCTGAGAGGCGAGAAAAATTACAAAAGTTGAGGGAACTAGCGAAAGTAGTTGATGGAAGTTGATATACTCCGCGGACAGCACAGTATGCATCCGCGCATAGTTGTGTCTTACACACCAACGTTACACTTATGCACCCACCAGGGACGTAGCCAGGATTTTTGAGCGGGGGGGGGCGGATCGTATACGGAGCCCGGCGAACGGGGGGGGGCGGCGTCCCCCCCCCTAAAAATTCACGCCTGTGGTAAGGGAATGACGCCATGGCGCTAGCGCCATTCGTAGGCGTCACGCCATGGCGCCACTGGCATCGGCATTGTGGTCAAAACAGCAGGATATGTCTGTATTTACAGGCATATACAGCGACATGGACAGGAATTGAGTACATTTTCACTGGCTTTGAAGCGGGGACACTGGTCAGCCGAAAATAGATTTTGCGTGAAGGGAAGATGTGTGCTTGCGCGCAAATTTTTTTCAAAACTGTCGACAAAATCGTCTTCTAGAAGTGCCAGTTCTGGCATTTTTTTTGGTACAGCCCGGGAAGGGGGGGGCCCCCCCTGGCTACGTCCTTGGCGCCCACTGTCACAAACATGTAGAATATTTAAAACAGAAAATGTGTGGACGAGTACCACCAAGGTATGTATCGTTCCTGAAATAATTTTTCTTGTTTGGAACACGTTTTTATCAATGATGACGTCATGATGGAGTGTTTCCTTTAGAAAAATGCATAGCATGCGGTCCGCGGAGTATATTCACAGTGAATGATAGTTATGATGGCTATTTTCCGTACCGTTTTACCGGTAAATGCCAAAAAAAATTATTCCGTTTTAAAATTTAGTGCAGGTGTTCATTAAGTACATGAATTTTTATACCGCATCATAAATAAGATACCGTGTATCCTCGAATTAGTCCCCAGGTTGTTACTTTTTTGTCACAATTGGAAGTGGAATTCATGAGCAATTTATAGGTAATCATATGTGGTGTCAAATTAGTTCCACAAATGTGTAAGTCGGTATACTCCGGTTACTTTACACCCTGCACGCGTGGTTCCCGCTGGAAGTGTGCCAACGATGGTTAGCGCGTGCGAGTTTCATAAAAAGATGACAAAATTGATTGTTGTGATAATGTTATTCATTAACATATTCACATCGATGAATTCTTTTCATCTTTTTACGGAAATCGCATGACTTAACAATCATTGGCACGCTTCCAACACGAGACATAAATCAGTGCGACGGCAGAGTATCATGTACGCCGAGTATATAAAAATTCCATAATGCAAACAATGAAATCAAATACTATTGGCACCAGAACATCACCTGGATGTTTTTACAGAAAAGTCTACAGGAAATTGTGTAAAAAGGCCATTTTTGTCCATCATATGATGGCTGTGTATTTTACATATTTTGTGGTATAATTTTTTATTCGAACACTGTTGTGTGATTTATAAAAGGCAGCATTTTCGATTTTATAATTACTATACACATGGGCAATGCGCATTGCATGCATATTAGTGCTTTGTTGGCACAGCCGTTCTAATTACTTAGATAGTGCCATTTTCCCTATGGCGCCCGCACCAAATTTCCTTCGCATTCGTTACTGTGATGCTGTGACAGGTAGTGATGTAAAGGCACCGGGGCACCGGTGCCCCGGTGCTGGGCACCGAAGGGCACCAGCACCGGTGCTGGTGCGGTGCCATTGCAATCTTCAGGGGTGCCATGCCGGTGCCGGTGCCATTTTTTTCAGAGTAGCACCGGTGCCGGTGCGGTGCGGTGCCATTTTTTTGCCGGTGCCAAAGGTGCTAGCACCAGGGCCAAAGTAAAAGGCACCGGCCAAGGCTTCATGTGCTGTGCAATTTTGTCCATAGTATGTGCTTATTCATATTTCAAAAACAGCAATATATTTACCCAACCGTTTTTGCCTATTTTGTAAACCTCCCATCAAATAAATATACCTACTGTGAAATATATACCCGATATGTGATCTGATGAGCGAATCTAAAATTTTGTTGAATTTTAAATCATTTTTATATTTTATATTTATCTTACTTGTTTGTTCAAAATTTGTTGTCAGTTTATGACAGAGATAGTTCCCTTCTCTGTACAGCAATGACTCCGATCAGTAGACAATAGTGGCTACAGACATTGCAGTGAATTAAATATTTTATCTTTCATTTGTAATCATTGTAATTGCTTCATAAAAGTGATTGCCACATCATTCTGATCATTTTAAGTGCTCAACCATCAAAATTGGTTGAAAATTCATGGAAATATGCACTTCCAAAGGTGAGACCACTGAGAAACTGCGCGATATTTACTTCAGAAATTCCAGCCCGGTGCGGTGCCTTTCGGTGCTAGCACCGGCAACCCGCCGGTGCCCTTCGGTGCCGGTGCCATTTTTTCCAAAAGGCACCGGTGCCGGTGCGGTGCGGTGCCATTTTCTGGCCGGTGCCCTTTCCACGCGATGGCAAAGGTGCCGGTGCGGTGCGGTGCCATTTTTCCCGGTGCCTTTAACATCACTAGTGACAGGTTCTAATTTTCACGGTTTTTACCAACGCTAGTTTTGCCCAGTTTAGATAAGCGTATTTACGTAAATATGTTGACAGTTTGAAACGTAGTATCGATTTGGTTTCCATTTTTTCCGCACTACATATTTACGTATGTAAAAAGTGGCTGATATTCTAATAAAATATAATTTTAAAAATAAAAAATTTGTACATAATCAAAAAAAATCCGTTGTATCTAAATGGATAACGAATCTACTAACGAACCGAAATACGATAAAATTTTAAATGCCATTTTTATATTTTGAGGATTTCTATATGCATTGATGAAGAACAATGGAATGCAGAAAGTTCTGCATTTTTATACCTCGCTTACTAATAAAATGGTTGCTTATACTGATCGGTATTTCCACAGTACTATTCACGGTTGAGTAATTTTTTACACATATTCAATACTTTGTATCAAAATTTTAACAAAATCTAACATCTTTCAGACAAGGATACACTTATATTCTACTGAAACTTACCGCAAAGTGACACATTCCAGCAAATTTCCCATCACCGTGACATTTGGCAACGTGTCAAAAAATGGTACAACTGTGGGAAAAGTCGAAAAGCCAAAAATTCTATGTCTCATTTTAACTGCAGCAACCAATAGAAGACAGCCAAAAGCTGCGCAAGTCTCGTCCACCTGGTGCCAATTTCAAAAATTGTCAAATGATAAGAAAACTGATGAGAAAATTTCAGCCTGCCTATACTGACTGCACACTGAAATCTACCATACCCCATCTGGCCATCTGAAAAGAAAAAAATTAAAACACCATTTTTGGCTGACCTTATTTAGTCACTTAGTTTAGTCATTTAGTTGACAGACACCTTATTTGGGTAAACTAAAATGCGTTCAAAGCTCATTGAAGAGCCACATCAGTTTTCACAAGACATTTCGAACACTCATAAATCAGCTTAGAACGCATTTGAGTTTTCTACCATGAGATGGCCGTCAACTACAGTTGGCGGAGATTAAAAATAACTCATTGTGGAAAACTCAAACACGTTCATAGCTCATCTGGGTTTCGAGTTTTCGAAGTTTCGTGGGCCAATGGATTTATCGGCTCATAAATTTTTCTACAACCTCTCTAACAAGTAAATATCATCATTTGCAGAGTAAAAAATACTGGTGACTCTAGTTAACTTCCCACTTACCTAGGGTTCAAACGGGATCCCGATCCCGATCCCGGATCCCGTGAAATTCCTGGATTTAGCAGTCCCGATCCCGATCCCAAAACTTTTCAAATCCCGATCCCGGTCCCAAGAAACTCCAAAGTCCGGGATCCCGATCCCGGAAAAATTAGTGGAAATTATCAAAGTGAAAAAACGACGTTTTTGCATGCAAAAATGTGAACGCAAACTCCCAGCGTTCATTTTATGCCACGTTTCTGGCACCCAACAGTGTTTTTAGACCTTTATGAACAACTGTGGATGCCAAAACATTGGCCAAAATCTCTATCCCAAGACCCCAATCCCGATCCCGAAAAAATCCCGATCCCGTGACCCCAATCCCGGCCAATCCCGATCCCGATCCCGAAATCTAAAAAAAACAATCCCGATCCGGAAAAGTCAATCCCGTTTGAACCCTACTTACCTACCTACCGGATTACCTCGAAATACCCCCATGGGGGTTTATTATTTGAGGAGGGGTTTATTCCAAGGGGGGGTATTATTTCGTCAGAAATTTTCGTGAAGGATGGTAGTAAATAGTAGGCATTTGCGTACCCAAAACAAGTAATAAATGTGTCCAAATAGGGTATATTTGGACATAAAAACGTAGATAGCTACACAAACTAGTCTACCGTATTACCTCGAAATACCCCCATGGGGGTTTATTTTTTCGCCAGCCAAATTTGAGGGGGGGTTAATTCGAGGGGGGGGGGTGGAGGGGGGGAGTTTATTCGAGGGGTGGTATTATTTTTTCGCCAGAAATTTTTCGTAATTCATAGTACAGAATACGCTTTTTCTTACACATCAATGGTAAAAAATGTGATAAAATAGGTTATATTGGGGCTATAGATGTACATCTGTACACAAATCAGTGTATAAGTGTTGCTGCAATGCAAATAAGTAGTAATAAATAAACTGGTGGCACATTTAAATGAGAAATCAGGTACCTCATTTTTCATAACAATCTCACAGGGAAACGTGCAGCCCAATATGGCTGCCATTTGTTGTGGGGGTGCCCACAACATTTGCCTACATAAATGCCAAGTGGCACCCCATGGCACCCCCCTGTTCTGCTGCTACAGATAAATGAAAAAATTTTGCCAATTTTTTCCTGGAAAATATAAATGAGAATTTTCAAAAAACCACACAAAATATGGCTGCAGTTAAGTGTGCTGCCTTTTTTTGGTGTGCTGGCAACACAAGTGATGAATACACTTGTGTTGGTGCTTTTTCAAAAAATAAAACTTCCTTGTTGCTTGCCCAAAGCCATCGTTTGACCCACTGGTAAGTAGGGGGTATATTTTGACCCCCAGCCCACACCCCCCCACACAAAAGTTACCCCCAATATACATAATGTGCCACGAAGCCATGTCAACAATGATTTTAAACTTTGTGATTACCTAAATTGTGGTTGTAATTAAAAAACTGTGATTTTTGATTTTCTGGACATGACCTCTTTATTTGTCTGGGCCAGTCACACTAGATACAGGGCACATTTCCCATCGGCCCCTATAGGTTTTTATCAGATAATTAGTGCCCACATTGAATGGGCACAAGTATTTTGTGATTTGCATCATGACACTGCAGGCGCTGGACGCGCTGTCACTTGAGTGCCCTCTTTACACAGGGCTGTTTTTATCATTTGCTATAAAAAATACATAAGTGCAAAAACGGGGCCCAGGAGCAGCCATATGTTGCCCCTGACACTGAGCGAGCCAATTCTGGCCCCCATGTGCTCCATAAATAGCTTGGGGTAGTGGATTGTCGACTTTTTCTAACCTACGTTTTTCTCCAAAAAAAATTTTTTATTTGATCTACAATGCCATCATCGTGTGGGGCTTCTGGGGTTTCTGAGGGGGTAGAAAAGTTGCACGTACTTACACTCTACCAATGTCAAAAAAACTTTTTTGTCTAAAGTGTCTAGAAAAAAATTTATTAAAAATATAAATTTCATTGGGAACAAAAAGTTGTATGGAATTCTCATTTATATTTTCCAGAAAAAAATGATAAAAAAATTATTTTCTGCACCAAGGGTGGCCTGAGGGGGGTGCCCCCTAGGGTATATATAGTGAACACTTGGGGTCACCCTCACACAAGATGACAGCCTGACAGCTTGCATGTGGGATCTGTAAAATACAATAAAGTGATTTTCTCATTTATATTTTCCACCAGTTTACATCATGCATTGCATACATGATGTACATCATTCCGGATGGGGTGTATTTCGAGGGGGGGTTATTATTTCCCCAGCCCATTTTGAGGGGGGTTTATTCAAGGGGGGGATAATTCGAGGTAATACGGTATGTGTAGCTGCAATGCAAATTAGCAGTAATAGGTATACATCATGTGCATTGCATAAATGATGTTTTTATCATGTACATGACGTACATCATTCCGAAGGGGGGGGGGGTTATTATTTCCCCAGCCCATTTTGAGGGGGGTGGGGGTTAATTCAAGGTAATACGGTATTTGTGTTAACGATTTATCCCTTCACGTCACTTTTCCTTTCGCTTGACAACTTGTGGAATGGGCCCCTGGGCCAAACGATGTGACAAGTATTTGTTTCTATCCAGCGTGGGTTAGTTTGGCACATGTTCAAGTATCACAATGGGTATGCTTTACGTGATTTTACGCTTTTTTACGCTGCCATATATGGAATCATTTTTTACCGGTCTATTCCGGATGAAAGTAAATCCGGTACTGTTTTGTTTACGCCGTACGCGTTCAAAGATTAATCTGCTCAAAAATGCTTTCTACCGTATTTCCTCGAAATACCCCCCTCGAAATACCCCCTCCTCGAAATACCCCCCCCCCCAATTTCAGTGTATAGATAACATAGATGACGAAACTCCGGGAAACGCAGAACACACGTAAAAACAATGTGTGTGTTCTGTAAGAACAGGGTTTATGAATGAATACATGAATAGTATGTCGCTCCTCCATATAGGCATAGTGAAAGATAGTTGAAAAATTGTTTTGGGAGTTGGGGGGTTAATGTTTTTCAAGTCGTAGAAGGCTGAAAAGGATAATTATTTTTGCTAAAATAGGTTAAAAGTAGCTAAAATAGCATTAGAAAGCTAAAAATATGGATTTTGAAGTAGAAAATGGGAAAAATCTGAAAACGTTTCGAATTACAAGTGAAAATTTACGCTTTCAGTACCCGGGTATTTCGGCTAGGAAAGCGTAACAAAGCGTAAGGGTATTTTGTGAAAGCGTAAGCGTAAGTATAAATACCCAAATACCCAGGTATTTCGGGTAAGCGTAAATACGCTTTCGCAACTCTGGTTTTTATTGTATTTTTCGATGTCTGTGTACGTTACAAACAATGATTTAGTACTGGGATTTCAAAAAATTTCTGGCGAAATAAAACCCCCCTCGAAATACCACCCTCAAAATTGTCACTCTGAAAAAATCAACCCCCTGATTTCGAGGAAATACGGTAGTTATCGAATTTTTAAATTTCGGTAAAAAACTTTTGTATTTTCATGTGTAAATAGAGCCCACGGAATCTGGCAATAACACTTTCAATGTTTCAGATAATGGCAAAGATTTCATCAATGTGACAATAAAAAGTGGCTACAGCCATCTTTTGACAAAAACCAGACTCGGTTTAATTTATGCATATGAGAAATTCGGCCAACAATATGACTGGATCTACAAAGCTGATGATGACACATTTTTGATTGCGGAAAATTTGAGACATTTTTTGTCCGATTTCAACCCGGAAGTGGAATTGGCCTTCGGATGCAGATTCAAAGTGAAAAAGAAATATGATAAATTTACACGTGATTTCTATTCTCATCCTTTATTAAAATTGAAAACATTTCTTTGGACAAACCGTAAATCCTCGAATAAGCCCCCTGTAAATCCCTTGTCCCAACCTGATCAGTGCTATAAAACTTTCACGTAAATAATTATCTGCCATATTTCTTCTAAAATAACGACAATACTGCAACAGAAGGGCACCTCTAATAGAGCGGCCGATTTCGTCTCTCTTTTCCACTCGTGGAAAAGTGAACGACAGCCTCCAGTAGAATGGAATGTAGAAATTATGTTGGAAGAGTGCCAGAACATGAAAATATGCCAAAAAATATTTCGGGAATGTCCAGAGTGTTCAAATGTGGAATGTGTAAAAATAGTAAAAAAATAGAAAGTCATATCCATAGAGCGGCATTTAAAAAAAGTTGACGAAAGATACAACGGTGCTCTTCTATTTGAAGAAGTACGGTATTTTTACAGTCCGATAAGGGACCTATTAAAGGGGGATAATTTTTTTCGCCACTCTGCTGACATAAGCAGGTCAAGCAAGGGCTCTTATATGCGGGGGATTATTCGTGGATTTACGGTAAAAATGCACATGCAGCACACGTGTACATGAGCGGCGGCGCGGGCTACGTCCTCAGTAAAGCTGCTTTACAAGGTGAGGTATTTTGTTTTATGCAAGTTTTTTTATTTTACGATTATTTATGAGGCAGAATGACTTCGTGCGTGCTGATTGGTCAATGCTATATAGCCAGCTGGCTGCCACTCTCAGATCCTGTAAATTGTCAAATGTCATGTAAAGTGTCAAAATACATCTAAAATATCCTGTAAGTAAAAAAATCATGAAGAATTTCAAACTGCCAGTAAAAAACAAGGAAATTTTACATTTTTCATAACTTTTGACACATTATGTGGTACCGTAAATGCTCTATTAGGACGACCCCCCTCCAATAAAGCGACCCCTCCAATAGTACGACCCCCTTTGGCACGTTGTGTAAGTATAAAGCGACCCTCTCCAATAATGCGACCCCCAAAGAAAAATAAAAAAAAACAAAAAACGGACGTAAGAAAATGATGTCGCGATCTTCGGACGCTGCTAGGTAATTCGGCAAATTTTGCCACAAATTTAGCAAATTTTGTGGCTTTGTGGTGATTTTTGCTTTACAATATTGTTTAACGATGCCATGCTCATACGAGTGAAATGGACAGCTAGATTGTGGAGGTGTCGAAAAATACAATGCGACCCTCTCCAATAAAGCGACCCCTCCAATAATGCGACCCCCAAAAACGTGCTGAAAACAATAAACCGACAGTCGCCTTATTGGAGCATTTACAGTAGTTGATTGACTTAATAAACTACTACAAATGCGTGACATTTCCATTTTACAGGGTCTGGGAATCGCTAATTTCGATGCTAATCAATGCCAATTTTGCAATTTTTCGCTTATTGTAAACACGGCACATCATACTTACCCCCGATATAACTCGTGCATTCTATAACGTTTTCAAAAATTCCAGCCGTATACCCGCTACTAAAACATAAAATTGAAGCTAAAAAAGCCAGTGCCAGGGGTGAACAAAGTTGCATTTGGTGGGGTAAATATGAAATTTGGCCTGAAGATTTTATTATGGGCAGATGTTTGCAAGTGGCTAACGTGACGATTGGAGACGAGAGGTTCGTGGAAATTTACGGTTTACTTTCAAAAAAGTTCAGTACTTTGGACAACTCTGTAGATTACCAGCATCATGAGATTTTTAGTGAAGTGTATTCCACAAGCTTGTGGAAGTGAAGTGTCGTTCTACCTTCACATACACTTCATGCACTCTCAAAATTTGGAAGACACTTCACAACACTGGCAATTCCACGCGCATCACCAGCGTATGTATATACCGTATTTCCTCGAACCCCCCCCCCTCGAAATACCCCCCACCCCCTCGTTTGACCGCCCCTCTCGAGACCACTATGAAACAATCACCCCCCCCCCTAGACCCTAATATTAGTCTACAGGAGTCTTTACATGTCAGTTATTGATGCATTTTTCTACCCCAGCGCACATCACAAACAACGCTTGAAATAATACCCCCCTCGAAATCCCCCCCCTCGTTCACCCCCCCCTCTCGGGAGCACTATGAAACAATCACCCCCGGGGGGTATTTCAAGGAAATACGGTAGTTGCTTGTCAGCACCACATATGGAGCATGACGTTCAATTTTCAATTTTTTGTGATGCGTAGTGAAGCACTATCGTGATTGGTGAAGCATAATGAAGTGTCAGTGTGAAGACAGTTCACAATGCTTCCACTGCGCACCCACATAAGCATGTTTGCTGTGTTTGGGACTGGCACCTGGAGAGATATCCAAGCCCTGAAAAGTGGCAAGTGTCAAATATAATGTCAAAATCAAAACAAAAATAAAAGATTTTATTATTGAACTTTCCATGACAATTGTCAAATTTGTAGACATTTGTCATCACATTTGTCACTTTACAGTGCTTGGGAGTTGGGACTGGAACATGGTTAACAGCGTTCACACCGATCAGTATAGGTACATAGTACATTTTGTTAATACCTATGTATTTACATATTTTTAGCTAAATACTCACAGGGATTCTCAAGGCAGACACAGATTCATGCCATTTAGACCCATGTTTCATTTGTTTCCCGATTCTAAAATGCCAAAGTTTTTCAATGACTATGTTGTTGACCCATGGGCTCAGGTGTGTACATATATGTTTTGATTTTGACTAGTGACGTACCATTTCTAAACAATTTCTGAAATGAAACAGTCCAATAAAGCAGATACTCCATGCTGAATGCATGCAAAGTCAAATGCGCAATGGAAAGTTGGCACTGATCCAAAGCAACGGGATTCCATATTTTGAACCTCTGGGGGTTGGATAGGTAGCAAATAGCTCATCCGGAGGTTGCGATGGTTTAATGTATAACGTTTTCAAGGTGTAGAAGGCAGGAGGGGGGGGGGTGGCTACATATCAAAAAGTCATTTTAGAAATTGCATATAAATACTTCCCCCATTTTTCAGAATTCATCCTGCTGTGCTGATGACCCAATTTCATTCCATTATGTCAAACCACCTGATATGATTGTTCTTGACTATTTTGTTTATAGGTTTAATGTCCATCGTAAAATGAAATTACCTTAATTTTTAACTCTTACAACTGTGAGATTGTAATTGTGAGAAATTTGTATGAAACATTGTTTATTGTTAACTATGTTTATTGTTAACTATGTCAAATTTGTGTCATTATGTCTTAAATTGTTAGCAGTAAGGCACTTAAGCCATTTATGTAAGCAGTTTTTCTGGACTAGGTAAATCAGTTAAGCTTTGTAGCATGCTTTGCATAATTTCATGCATAACATGAGGGAAATTTGTATGTATTTAGGAGGAAAAATCCTAACCTAATGGAAGTGATTTTGTATTCAGAACTCTGGTGCATTTATAAATACAAGACATTGCAATTTCAATGGGGAAACTTAGTTGCACTTATGTAGAATTATGTAGGCTTGGCTTGCAAAGTTTTCCATGCTTTAAAGCTTTAAATGTCAATGAAATATGGTGACACTTTTGTGGTGATTTTCTTAATTTATACTAGCTTAAAAACCAATTAAAAACCAAGGTCGAAGACTTTTTCTAATTACAGCATCCCAGTTTAACATGATTCAAAGAATAGCTGCTGCCATTCAATTATCAGGTTGGCACAATAATTATTTTGCAAAAATATACAGTTAAAACGGTAAGGGAACACAGAAACTTTCATTTATAATTGTAATAGTCCTCAAAAATGACTTAAATTTGGTCTTAATAATAAAAAACTATTTCAGAGGAAGTGAAAAAAGCGGAGAAACTCATGCTGACCCACTGTGATTCTACTGTTGAAGTGGAACTGAAGCACAACTGGAAGCAAAGGGCATTGTGAGTAAATTTTCAACTGCTATGGCATCTTATCAAGAAAAAAATGAGAGGATTTCTGTTGCAGTAAATAAAAAATACTACATGACATGATTGCCGACTGAGCGGTGTGTATCCGACAAATCTGGCCAATTTTTTACACTTAATTTTACAGGGTGCGGCAGAGTTGCGAAAGTGTATTTACACTTACCCGAAATACCCGGGAAAATGGGTATTTATATTTACACTTACACTTTCATAAAATACCCATACACTTTTTTTACACTTTCTTGAGCAAAATACCTGGGTACAGAAAGTGTATTTTTTTCTTTCAGATGGCCCTGTTTTTTGCTTTTGAGAAAGCATAAAAAGGGTCCTGTACAAAAAATAACTGCACAGTGCACACATGCAGTTATGCATTGAATGTAGAAAATATGGCAAATGTACAAACTAGCCTTTGATAACCAACCTTTGATCAATACTCATGGTATTCTACAGTTTCATCATACATACTTTTGTAAAAAGGACAAGATCAATGGAAATTCACCAGCTGGACACAAAGTCAACTGGCATTGACATTTGCTGCCTGTCCATTCTTGCATTTAAACAGTGTGTATTGCATTGCTTAATCAGTAAAATATCAACACTGAAAAAGTGCCATTGTGAGGGAACTTCACACCACTACAGTATTTGTTACAGTACTAAATGTTTCATAAAAGGTAGTAAAACGTAAAATAATGCATGAAAATGACAAATAAATTAATCTAAAGGTGAAAACAGTGGTGTTTTCTAATGCTGAACAGTGAGAGCTCTTTCTTAAAATTTTTTTACACTTACACTTTTTTTACACTTTCCTAGGTCTTTTTAAAATACATTACACTTTTGGTATCCATACACAAAATTTGGAAAGTGTATTTACACTTACACTTACACTTTCCAAAAATACCGGTATTTTAACAACTCTGGGGTGCGGGACTGTTTCGTCCGTGTTCGTGTGCGGAATACAGCAATTTTCAAGCAATTTCATATTTTATAAGTATTTCTCCAATTGACAATTAACGTAAATTGCATTGAAACAGGAATCAAACTAAAATTATTACTGTATTCTCGAAAAAGAGGGTTAAGCCGAAGTTACAGCACAACGATAAATAGAAGCTGAAGCGACAAATACATGTCACCGCCAATTTGATAACAGAAGAACGCTTAGAGATTTCCATCCATAAATTGACATTAATTGAGTTGAAAGGACAAAACGATATCTACGTAGTGTCCAAAATTTATCCTAAGACCCCCAGTTGTTCTTGAGATTTAAATGAAAATTTCGCGATTTGTCGGCAACATTTTTCGTTGAGATTGCCCATAAATAGCGAAATTTAAATTTAGATTTATATCTCAAGAACCACTGGGGTGTTTTGGATAATTTTTGGTCCCGACGTAGATATCAGCTAGTGCTTTCAACATGTCAATTCATGGATGGATATCTCTAAGCGTTCTTGAGTAATCGAATTTGCGGTGACATGTATTTGTCGCTTCAGCTTCTATTTATCGTTGTGCTGTAAGTGTAACTGCGGCTTTAAGGGCGTTCACCAGCATTGCATGTGCCACTCTCAGACCCTGTAAAATGTTAAATTTACTTTTGTAATTTTACTGGACGTTTGACATTTTTCACAATATTTTCCATGACTTTAGATACTTTGCATAACATTTGATATTTTACAGGGTACGGGGGCAGTCCCAAGCTCTGTTAAGTGTAAAGTCAAGCGTCAAATGTCATGTAAAATGTCAATCAAGACAAAAAATAAACGATCTTATTACTAAACTTTGTATGACAATTGACATTTTGCATGATAATGTGCATGACATTTTACAGGGTGCGGGACTGGCACCTTGGCGCTGCACCAGTGCCACCATTCACCAGTGCCACCACAAATTATATTTTCACAGCTTCGTGTTTCCAAGCGGCAGGCAGCAACACGCGCACACAAAGCACAAAACGCACACCGGCGCGGGGAAACACTCGCATGGGAAGAATGCCTGATTTTAAATGGATAATTTTTGCATACCGTTTTTCTTCTAATATAATGACATACTTCGAATAGAAGGGCACCTCCAATAGAACGACAGGTAAAAATTTGACGATAAAGGTAGAATGGTTGCGTCTATTAGAAGAAATATATTGGTATCTGTATAGTAGAATAGACCGACTACAGACTTTGCAAATAAACCTACCATATTTGTTATGTAAAATAAAAAAAAATTTTTTTATCACTGGTAGATTCTTTTCACTTTATGAAAGCTCACAGCTCCTCCAAATTACTGTAGAATTCTGTGCAAAGCGTGCAGTCCGCTCTGTATAGTTTTGTCAATCATTCATAATAATTTACCGAGATATTTTTTCGTTAGGCGATAACGTCATAACGTAATTTTTGTTGTGTCAACGATTTGTTTCATCCCGGAAATGCGCACCAGTTTACAACCGCAATTTCTACGTCCGCGTGATACAAAATAGAAAAAAAAATAATCCACCATCCAAAAAATCACCGGCGAAATAAAAAAGTCAAACTTGGCATTTGAGTCATTTGACACTTGACATCTGACTTTAAATTAGAAAAAGCTAAAAATGCGTCGAAACAAAGGTTCCATAAAATCGCATATTGGCAGGCATTCTCTGACCAGTGGCATTACCATGAACACCGAGGGCGGACATTTGAAACACAGGTTTTTTATCAGTCGGATTTTTTGTCGGGCGACCCGATAAATCGGGTGAAATTGGAGGTTAAGCGTTGTGAAATCGGACGTCTACCGGGGTGTGTGATTTTGATAACACATAATTAAATATAATGTCGAAAAATCTGTGGAAAAAGAAATCAAACTGCCGGAACAAACCTGGAAAATTGAGTTGGGTAAAATAAATATAAATGCGATTTAGGTAGTATATTTTCTCGCATTTTTGAAAATCCCAGAAAATCTCTCAAAAAGAAAAAATGATTGAATTTTCGCTCGGCAAAAAGATAAATATAAACAATCGTATATTTTTTTAGGTTTGCTGGTTTAAAAAAATATAAATCCCCCAGAATTTTTTCAATATTACGTAAATTTGTATTCGTTTAGAATAATGTAAATATTCTCTTTCCTTGTCTGTTTTCGCGCTCATTTTAAATTTCCTCGCGCGAACTAGTTTATAGATGAAATTTCCGAGACTGGTAAGTTGGGTTTGAACACGCTGCGGTTGACCAGAATGTCAACTGACTGAGTGTGTCAACTGACTCGAAGGTGAAAATGGTTCACTCCTGTGGACTTAATGTAAACACCGTTCCGGTCACGTCCGGCACCCTATTTTTCATTTTACTTGTGACGTTCTATCTCCAGTTCTAGGGCGCGACAAAAGCTGAAACTTGGGGGAGGTATTGGCGAAACCCCGCTCTACTTTGCAAGAATTGGGGGCGTCGCGGCGACCCCTCTCAGGGTGGGTCGCCAAAGTGCAAAAATTTTATTGGCTTTTTTTATGTCCCGCACAGGTCCGGCACCCACTTATTTCTGAGCTGCGGGAGGGTTATAAATCTAAAATTTTGGGGATGTGTTACCAACACCCCTCCCCTACTATACCCAATTCAATAATGTGAGATTAATGTGAAAAATTTCTAAAAAATTCTCTTATTGTCTGAAAAAACACCACCCCCTTGGATGACAAAAAATTCACTTTTTTGGAACTTTTTTATTAGATACTTGAAGTGCTGGTTTATGATACTTCAAAGGGAAGGGTTTGATGCTTAAAGTGTCTAAAAAAGTTCCAAAAGGTGAATTTTTTGTCATCCATCTATTGGGAGGTGGTGTTTTTTATAGAGAATAAGATAATTTTTTGTACATTTTTCACATAAATCTCACATTATTGAATAGTGTATAGTAGGGGTGTTCGCAACACATCTCCAAAATTTTAGATTATTACCCCTCCTACAGCTCAGAAGTAAGTGGGTGCCGGACCTGTGTGGGACACCAAAACAACCGATAAAAACTTTGCGCTTAGCGCGACCCGCCCTGTAAGGGGCCGCGGCGACCCCCCAATTCATGCGAAGTAGAGGGGGGGGGTTGCGCCAATGTCTCCCCCAAGTTTCAGCTTCTGGCATGCCCTAGAACTGGAGATAGGATGTCACAAGTAAAATCAAAAATGGGTGCCGGACGTGACCGGGAAGGTGTTTATATAAATATATGAAACAGATTAATCACGTTTACAAATTTGGACTGTTTGTTAAACATGTATTTATGTTGTGTGTGTATTGTAAACTGCAGTGTGCCCCCAATGGAACACCCCCTGTGTTAACCACCCATGGGAACCCCAAATATTAACCCCCGAATGGGAACCCCCCAATGTGAACCCCCGAATGGTAACCCCCAAATGTGAACCCCCAATGTGAACCCCCTAATGGGAACCCCCAAATGTGAACCCGCCAATGTTAACCCACGATGGGACCCCCACCCCAATGTGTACTCCCCTCCGAATCCTGATTCCCTTCAGGGTTCAATGGCATTCGAATATGGACTTCCTGCTGGCTTGCATTGGACAGCTGCTGGTAAAAATGAAATGAAAATGTGGTCGTGTTTTAAGGGAGGGGTGCCAATCTGACTAGTGATGGAAAAACGCCAGAAAAAAGGGCGCCATGGCGCCATTCGGAAAGTGGACGCCAAGCGCCAGGGGCGCCACAGAAAAAGGGCGCCAGGCGCCAAGGGCGCCACGGAAAGAGGGCGCCAAGCGCCAGGGGCGCCACGGAAAGAGGGCGCCAAGCGCCAAGGGCGCCATGGCGCCATTTGGAAAATAGGGCGCCAGGCGCCAAGGGCGCCAGGATAAAAAAGTGCCTACAACACCATGCGTGTGCTAAACATGTTTCTCCAGCACCATTATACGCGCATTCAGACCTTAATTCGCGTTCTCCAGGATGTAATGACAAAAACAAGGCTAGGAACAAAATTTTTTTGAATAAAATCCACATGACGAATTCAAACGTAATGGAAATTGTCATTTGACAACAATCCATTCATTACAAATAGACCTTTCCAAACAATGTTTCCTAATTGCAACGATTTAAATCCATTTATTTATGATTTTGCAAGTTAGACGGTCCATCATTCTTGTCTTCTGATCCGTCAGACAGATCTGATGAACCGTTGGACGAAAGATTTCCACTCACTCACACCACTCAGTCCATTTTTCTGGCGAATTTAGATCATCCACGGATGCGGCTTTCTTTTTGTTTCGTTTACACAGCACTCACCGTGAAACCTTGCTGGCGCCTTTTTGGCGCCCTTCTAAAGCAGGGCGACAGGCGCCAAGGGCGCCACGGAAAAAGGGCGCCAAGCGCCAAGGGCGCCATGGCGCCTTTCAGAATGTGGGCGCCAGGCGCCAAGGGCGCCACAGAAAAAGGGCGCCAAGCGCCAATGGCGCCATGGCGCGGCGCCCTTTGGCGCCCTCAAATGGCGCCAGCGCCATGGCGCCATTCCATCACTAAATCTGACCGAATGACGCTGCGCACTTTAGTATAGTAACACCAGTAAAAAAACTCATGTTTGAATGTATTTTGAGGTAACTTTGATTTAATCTCTGTCAACTGGAGATTGAAAGGCGAATACAAACTTACAAATACGCCAGTAGCATATTTTTGAGCACGCAATTTTGAGTTTACCGGTGTTATGTAGTAAACTAGCGGGTGCAGCAACAATGTTGGTTAATGCCCAGAGATGGTTTCCGACTTTCTGTAGGTAGTTTATAATGATGATATAATGATCATTTTAATCATCATTTATAATGATATAATGATCATTTTTACTAATCCTTAAGACAACTTTTGAAATAAATAACATTTGGCAGAGATATGCACTAGGGCTCGAAACTCAATTTTTTTCAAACTCGAGTTCGAGTCGCATCCCCAAATTTTTTCCGGTCGAGTCGGCGAGTCGAGTCGGGCGAGCCAGTGAAAAGTCGAGTCGAGTCGGGCAAAAATCTCGAGTCTCGAGTTTGGGCCATATTTTTCCGGTCGAGTCGGGCAAGTCGAGTCGGTACCCTGTTTTACCCTCCTCGAGTCACGAGTCGAATCGAGTCGAGTCGAGTCGAGTTCGAGCCCTAATAAGCAGCCCTCCATCAAAATTCGATCCCGTTTTCATTCTATTTTTCTGGGCATCGGTACGCTTACTCGATTTCCGGCAATCACCAGAAGCATGTCCAAAGGTAAATATATCTTAAATCGGCGTAATATTCAAATACCCAAATTCAATCGGGAGTGCAAAATTTCCTTTTTCAAACTACCTATTTACCGGAAATATTTACAATTTTTTCGTGAGTGGAAAAAAGTGTCAAAACCTTGTATTGGAGGTATGCCGTTCTATTAGAAGAAAAATAGAAGTCTCTAACGTGACTAGGTTCAGCAATTAGGTTTCACAATTTTTTGAAGAAGGTACTCAAGCGTTGCATTATCCGTCGGCTCGATGTGTGTATGACGTCATATATCCCAAATTCTCAACCGTATGTACCGTATTTCTTCTAATAGAAGAGCGCCGTTCTATTTTTGTCGTCAACTTTTTTACCTGCCGTTCTATTAGAGGTACAGTCCTATTGGAGGCTGCCGTTCTATTCGAAGAAATACGGTATCTGTTTATTATAGAATACTGCAATATTAAATAATCCCCGCAACCTACATTCAAATCTGCAGGAGTGTTCATCGTGCAATACATAGTCTGCGCCATTCTAGTAGGCCTGCCTCTGGCATACCTTTCCTTCGTCTTGGGCAAGCATTCTGGCAGCGCGCCAACCAGACTCTTTTCTGACATGTCGCCAATTTTTGGGGGAGTTGGTAAGTTTTTTTGATCGCTTGTGCTGGCCATTTTGAGGGGGGGGGTCGGGGAATAGTAGCAACAGAATTTGCTTCGTTGATGCCATATATCCTCGAATAAGTCCCCCGGGGTGTTTTTTTCGTCAGAAGTTTTTGAGGGGGAGTTATTCGAGAGGGGGGAGTTATTCGAGAGGGGGGAGTTATTCGGGGGGGGGAGTTAATCGAGAGGGGGGAGTTATTCGGGGGGGGGAGTTATTTTTGTCAGAATTTTCAGTATGATTAATTTACTGCACAAATGGGGTCAATTTGGTAACATAAATAATTTGTAGGTATACAAAATTCACAATTCAAGCAGTGAAATTAATGTTAGTGGACTCTAGCTGCAAGATAATACATATAAATATTTACATATTAAATACATAAAACGTTTTTTGTAAATGTGAAAGGTTTTGACATGTTCTCTACCCGTCAAAATGGGGAGAGTTATTTGAGGGGGGGAGTTATTTTTTCCTCACACTCACAAGAGGCGGGACTTATTCGAGAGGGGGGGCCTATTCGAGAATATACGGTAGATGGATAGCTGGGCGGTTCGGGGGGGGGCTGCCCATACTGGACACCCCTGATTACAACCAGGAAAATGTGCGTTTCAGGCTGGGCTATGTGCATTCTGGCGGTGACGATCAATACTTACTACTCAATGATTATGACTTGGGCGGCACATTTCACCATAAATTCTGCTAGATCCGACTGGCAGCACTGCGACAATCCGTACAACACTTGGAGTCAGTTGAAAAACTTTTTATAACCCACCCCCTTGAAAAACACCCCCGTGATTGGTAATGTAAAAAGCGTCATGGCGCTTTTCCGGCCCTCAGAGTCAAGCGCCAATGGCGCCGCAGCAAAATAGCGCCAAGCGCCAGAAGCATTTTGTTCCTCGCGCTGGATAAAAATAGCGCTAAAAGAGCCATGGCGCTTTTACATCACTGATTGTAATGCTCCATCCGGATTAATATATTGATTTACCGCCGAAATTTACGCTTTATACCTGAAATTATAAGTTCTAATAACATTTTTATGCAAAGAAACTCTTATGGCAAAGATATACCCTAACAATTATTAACGGCCTTGTATAATTCCACAAAATAAATCCGACAAAAACTCTCCATCGTGACTCATTCCAAAAAACGTACAGTAAAATTATGCAATAAAATACCTAAAGCTGCGTTCAGACTGCATTATGTGCCGACAAATAAAAAAGTAAAAAAGTTCCATAAATCCGGAATAAAGTTCCATATCTGCAAGACAAACGAGTGAAGTATACTCACTAGTTCAGTGTACACATATGCCAAATTTCAGATAAATCGGGCTTTTCCTTCCATAGTTATAAGCATTTGAAAAATTTGACGTTGTCGGTTCGCTTTTTTTGATCAAATTTTTCAAATGCTTATAACTATGGAACGAAAAGCCCGATTTATCTGAAATTTGGCATGTGTGTACACTGAACTAGTGGGTATACTTCACTGTTTTTTCTTGCAGATATGGAACTTATTCCGGTTTTATGGAACTTTTTTACTTTTTCATTTGTCGGCACATAACGCAGTCTGAACGCAGCTTAATAATATTCAGGTTTTAGTATTTTTGTCACATACCCAGGGTGCCGTTCGACATCGTTCACAGTGGTGCATTGTGTGTATAAAATGCGATTGCCTCGGGACTCTGCGCTTTGGTTCAATTCCTACTGCAACTTGATCCCTTTGGATGACTGTTCCCTTTGAGATGGCAAAATATATTCGAAAATTTTTATTAAAATAAAATTTTTGCCGTCGTCTCAGAATCAGTCAGTGTTGACGTCTCATTTTGAACAAATACAAAATTAGCGAACAGCTTCACTTTTTTTCTATGATAATAATAAGCAGAAATGTATTTTTACGCCTTGGAAAGTTATTCAAATAACATTTATAATATTGAAATATGTATTAAAATAAAACTAATACCGTATTTCCTCGAAAGACCCCTCTGGAGTTTTATTTTCAGAGTGAGCATTTTGAGGTGGGGTTAAATGAGGGAGGGGGTATTTCCAGGGGGTTAATTATTTCGCCAGAAATTTTTGAATTCCCAGTACTAATTTGTTGTTTGTAACATACGCAGACATATCAAAGTCACTGTTTTTAACCTGTGTTCTGTATTGCCCGGATCACAAACTCTTTACACTCGATTGGGGGGGAAGTATTTCGAGGGGTGCTTTATAAATTCAAAGTGTCCATTTTTTTTTTTTGGGGGGGCGGGTATTTTGAAAGGGGCTATTTCTAGAGGGGGGTGTATTTCGAGGATAGGTATATGGTAAATAAAATTGAATAGTCATTCCAACAAAAATTGGAATTCACTACCAAAAATAAAGTAGGTTGTTAGAAAGTTTTCAAAAATGACAACCAACTTTTTTTCAATAGTATAAATACTTTTTTGTTTGCCATCGCAATGTACAAGTGGCATAATGGCTGTAGAGCATGCAAGGTGCCAATATATTTTCAAATCATTTATTGAGCTGTTATCAACATTTAAGAAAGTTCAAGCAACATGATTTGTATGATTTTTATCCCGCAGGAACAAATACAGGAAGCATCCATTTCCCAGAAGACACGATCTCAGAATGTTATACATCCAATGTGGCATTTCATCAACATTGGAATATTTCCAGTTGACATTTTTGTTTCCATTTTTTTCGTCGATTTTTGTTCATAAAAAAGCCACAAAGAAACTTACAGGAATTTTCTGTATCACGAGCATGGAACCCAGTGCCAAATGTGCATGTTTGCAGCTGAAAACTCTAATGACATTTATTGTATTGATGGCAGTGAATATTGGTCGCATGCGAGATTCAAGGAAAAAGACCCGTGCATGGATGTTCCAATAGTTGTGAGTCGCTTTTTCACAGATTTTCAACACTAATGAATCATTGGCGAAATAATTAACCCTAGGGCATATTCTGAGGGTTTTCAAAATTATATTCACTTCTACTGTAAAGTGGAAAAAGCTGCAGACTGGGGTGTAAAAAACTTTTACCAGGAATTGAGCATGGAAAGATAGCGATTTTTTTCAGCTGCTGAAAAATGAAAGGTGTAAATTTTTCATTTGGAAAATGGAAATTGTTCAGCTGCTAGAAAACGGAAAAAGGGGAAAAAGCCAGGAAAATGGAAATGAAAAAGCAAACAATTTATTCAGAAAACGGAATATGGAAAGGTTTAAATTTTACCTGAGTAAAACAGAAATGGTAAACAGAAAGTTGACACTGTACTGGGGCCAGTCCCGCAAGTTGACAAGCGCTTTACTGTTGACTCTCGACTTGACCCTTGACTTTGCTCTTGACTTTTAACTTGACCCTTGACTTTGCTCTTGACTTTTAACTTGACCCTTGACTTTGTTCTTGACTTTTAACTTGACCCTTGACGTTGCTCTTGACTTTTAACTTGACCCTTGACTTTGCTCTTGACCAGGGTTGGTTTTATAAAAATCATTTGTATACAAATTGTATAAAAATTGTATAAAAATGTATTTTATTTTTATTTTATTCTTGTTTCATTTTATTTTATTTTATTTTATTCCAAAATAAAAATAAAATAATAAAATGGACCATTTTACAAAAATTTTACAAACATTTTACAAAAAAATCAGAATCTTGCATGCAAGGTCAGAAAAATGTGATAATTAGACCTAAACATGATAAACGTGTGACCAATTTTTCCATTACTTTGCAAAAGTTGCATGCGGTAGGTATTGTTAGCTAGTTGCAAGTGTTAAGTTACAATTATCGATAAGAATGGTTTGCATTTTCAGTAGAAGGATTACTGGAGTGTGCTGGGCGCATTTGTAAAACATCATGCAGTGTCAATTGTCATGAAAAATGTAGTAAAAAGTCAATTGGCATCTCAAATGTCAAGCAAGGTATAATTGTCATGACAAATGTTGTGCAGAGTGTAAATTGTGTATCTGAATCTTATGTTTTGGTATCCAAACCTTATATTTTTGGTATCCAAATCTTATGTTTTTGTATCCAAAAGTTCACATAAGATTTGGTTACAAAAACAACAAGATTTGGATACAAAAGATAAGATTTGGATACAATTTGCTTTACAGTTTCCACCTTAATTTATATCTGTCATGACAATTGACACTTTACTTAACATTTTCATGAAAATTGACACTTTCCATTCCATTTCATATGACATCTTGACACTTTACATGGCTTGGGACTGCCCCTTTTTACTTTTTATTTTGAAATTTTCCATTTTTTTATATTTTATTTTATTCTTCAATTTTCCATTTTATTTTTATTTTATTTTTTTATTCTTTTCTGAGATTTTGCCAACCCTGCTCTTGACTTTTAACTTGACTCTTGACTTTGTCATTTGCGGAACCGGCAAGTGACAAAGCCAAGAGACAAGAGCAAAGTAAAGAGTCAAGTAAAGACTAAAGAGTAAATCACTTGTCAACTTGTGGTACTGGCCCCCGTGGACACAAGTATTTATTGGCGCCATGCCAATTTGCATATCGAAATAACTGGTCCAGAATTACCAATGTACCGTATTTCTTCTAATAGAAGGGCGCACTTCTATTTTTTTCGTCAACCTTTTTACCCGCCCTTCTATTGGAGACGCCCTTCTATTGGAGACCGCCCTTCAATTTTTTCGCCATTTTTTCAGCGAAATTTTTTCACGTTCTGCAAAGGTTTTTCAAGGTGTTACGTCAGAGACAGTTCATATAATGATGATTTGTAGAGTTCAATCAACATTTTATGTGTAAAAAGAACCAAATCAATGGACAAAAGCCACTAAAGTATTTACAGTGTCCGCTGATATTTTTAATTTTTTCATGCATCTGGCACAATTCCAGCAGTTTGTGTACCTTCTATTGCAGACCGCCCTTCTATTAGAAGAAATATGCAGTGCACTATTCTGCGTCTAAACCCATTCTGCATGTTGACCCGGAACACACTTAAGTAATTATACCTGGCATGTTGAAAATAGGTAATAAAACACATGACCTAGTAATTTGAAGGTGAAAATCTATAAGAAGTAGGAAAATTAGGGAATTTTGGTGAAAATTAGGGTAAAATTGCTCAAGAGCGCTCCAGATACCTAGATAGCTAGGAAATTTGCGGGTGTGGGGGTGTTCAAGGGAATGTAGCCAAAAAAAATTGCGCCAGAGATAGATAGTTGGCTGGGCGGTTTGGGGTGGTGTTACCCACCCCCTTTCTTACCCCTGCAGACATAATGTGTCTATAATGGGTCTACAATGGGTCTACATGCGGAATGGGCTTTGATGCGGAATGGGCCCTAGCCGAAGAAATATGGTAGCACTAACAAGTAACAAGTCACTCTAAATATCTAGCTTATATAATAATAAATACATGCATTTCAGGATCCCGGCGGCAATGTCTCGTGTACAGGGAGCAACTCTACCCCATTTGCAAACCAGCCTGTCTTTGTGAAGGTTGTAGAGAGCTATAAAAAGTCTGAAATCGACCCGAAATTCAATTTTAGTTTGGAATCGCTGCTGGTACAGAATTATATGCTCATGTGGCTGGGCATAACTGGATTTTGCATATTGGGTTAGTGTTTGAATGTGGGAAATACAAAAAGGTATAGAATGAATGCCGAAATGCAGACAAAAGTTAGTTACTTCTGTAAATCCTTGAATAAGTGGCCAAAACTCTCTCTACCTACGTACCTAGTAGCGGCCTGCAAGTAAATACCGTATTACCTCGAAATACCCCCAGGGAGTTTATTATTTCGCCAGCAAATTTTCAGGCGGGTTAATTCGAGGGGGGCTTATTCGAGGGGGGTCTATTAATTTGCCAGAAATTTTGTGAAAATCCACGTACTGAGGTATAGAAAAATCAGGCAATTACATAGACGTATAAACCCTGCCCTAACGTCACTCAGTCATTGGTTTCAATGTGAGTTCTTCTGCATCATACAGATCACAAACTGCGGTATTTGCCGTGTACCTACATTCTCTTTACACTAAACTTGGGTGGGGGTATTTCGAGGGGGGATTTATTATTTCCTCAGCGGAATTTGATGGGGGAGTATTTAGAGGGGGGTAATCAAATGGGGGGTTAATTCGAGGTAATAAGATACGCAAGTATGCACCTCAACCTCAGCCCCGGTTAGCATTGAGAAATAGGTGATTTTCAATACAACATAAATCAATTTAGGTAATCGCGGACAAGTTCTCAAAATTTAAATTTTGAGTTATAATACAAGTGATGAGAAAAGTTGTAAGTTATTTAAATATGTATACGCGGCGGACATCACACTTAGTATGAAAACCTACCATAACCCATCTGAATATGGAATAAAAATTTACGAAATTTATCACAAGATTTTATTCATTAAATTATGGTAGGTTTTCATACTAGATGTGCTGTCCGCCGAGTATAATGAAATCTATCTGATGTTCAGCTGGGTTAGCATTGAAAAAATGGCAGATTTATATATTTCTAAATATCAGAAACTCTTATATTTATTTACATTTTCTCCAGGTCCAGTGTCCAGGGGCGAGTTCCGCAAATCGAGAAGTGAGATAGAAGTAAAATGGCAAATGCGAAGTGAAATGGCAAAAACGAAGTGAATTGAGAAGTAAAATGCCAAAAGCGAAGAGAAATTACTTTTTATTTTTATTTTGTTTACTTTGCTTTTGCCAATTTACTTGCCATTTCACTTCACTTTTACCATTTTACTTCGCTTTTGCTATTTTACTTCTCACTTCTCAATTTGCGGAACTGGCACCTGGGGAGTTATTTTTCGTGGATCTATTAGTGGAGAGTGATTCTGGGGGAATTTATTCAAGGTGGACTTATCCAAGAATTTATGGTGTAGTGCTTTCATTTTTTTAAATACCTAGAAAGGAAAACTACATAAATTGGCAAATTCGGATGGTGCAGTTCATTTTTAGAGGCGTTATAATATAACACTGACATTTTTCAGGTTTGCAAAACAACAGTGCCCTGATCTATTTCACAATGGGCATGCCTTTTGTCCTGTTATTGTCCCTGGAAGCTTGGCTGGTGTCAATTCCACAAGTTGACAAGTGATGTGAAAAGTTGTAAGTGTCAAGTTGTAAGTAGTAAATATGTCAAGTGATGAGTGACATAATATCTTGCAGTAAATTTCAAGATAAAACATGCATTTGCTTGCCACTTTAAGTATTTGTTACTTATCTTTCTACCTACTCACCACTTTACTTATCACTTTTCCATATTTATTATCACTTGTTTACTGGTGGAATTTTTCCTAGGACAATATGGGTGGCTCGAAGGCTGCCTTAGAAGTTTTCTGGTCTCTAAATTGGGAAGAGTTTTTGAATTACCATGTTAGCTATTTGTTTTGAAATTACCTACTTCTTCTGGTACTTTTTTAAAAGCACGAACAGCAAACTCGACTGAAAATTTATCTGCTGTGGGAATTTTTTGAATTTTGCATGACATTTTACAGGGTGCGGGACTGGCCTCGGATGCGGTATTGTTCGTCGGGACGGGCGTAAATTCCGTCCCATTGTAAACCCATAATATTCAGGCACACTTTTCATGTTGGGTGTGTTGGCGTGACGACACTTCCCGACGCTTCACCGCGCATCCACACACCTATTTTTTGCTGTGTAAAGCTTTTTTTCTAAATAAAAGGTCACTGAAAATTCACCGAGACGGTATTTTCAAATTTGGATGAAAAGTTGAGAACGGAGAAAAAACTTCATGTCAGGCCACTTTCCATCATATATTTTTCATTCGAATTAGAAAATTACATCTAATTATATCAGCTTTATTTTTTACCTTTACTGTGTATCCCATCTATTGATACTGTGTATCACACTTTGAACTATATTTCATGGTGCATATTTGAGGCACCCTGTAAGTTCATGATCTAAAAATGCTTTCCCATGATCCATTGCAGATCAACATGCACAAACCGCACAAATCTCTTGTGCAAACAAAATGGTCATTGGTCAGCCAAAATGACCGTATTTTCAAATCGACCCTTTTTCCACCCAACCTAATTACACCCCCCCCCCATATGGCAGCAATGGACAACGGCTATAATTCAAGTGCTATTTTCATCCAACATCCAAACCGGGGCGTTGATCATCTACGCGAGCTACGCCAAGCGGTCGTGCAACATTTTCACCAGTTCTCTGATTGCTATCAGTGTGTGAGTTGGTACCGTATTTCCTCAAATTACCCCCCCCCCCCGGGGGGGTTTATTTCTTCAGAGTGGAAATTTTGACGGGGGGGGGGTAAAACGAGGGGGGTATTTCGAGGGGGGGTTATTATTTCCCAGATTTTTTTTGAAATCCCAGTACTAAATTGTCGCTTGAAACGTACGCAGACGTCGAAAAATGCAACAAAAACGGCCATGTATAAGACTCTATAGACTTGTAGACTGTATATACGCTGCTCTAACATAATACAGTCACTGTTTTCACGTGTGTTGTGTTCTGCATTGCCCGGATGACAAACCGCAGCTTTTGTCATTTACGTTCTCTATACACTCAATTGGGGGGGGGTATTTCGAGGGGGGTTGATAAATTCATAGTGCCCATTTTGAGGGGGGTATTTCGAGAGGGGGGGTATTTCGAGGGGGGTATTTCGAGGAAATATGGTATATATGAGTGTGAATGAAGCTTGAAGTGTCGTGTTAAGGCACACACCTCAGACAAAGTTAAAAAGTCCCCGGGAATTGTCTGCAGGTCATCTGACATTTCACTTGTCACAAAATTATGTGTGAAATTTTCAGAATCCGGGATGTGAAAATAGGTAAAATATGATATAATTTAGAACAATATTCACTCAAACTTTCATTTTCCAAAAGGAATTAGTTTAAAATGAGAGAGAGAGAGCTTGAGCATAAGATCCAAAGTATCTACAGTTTACATTATAAATATAAATACTACACAGAAAGGACAAATAAATATTAATGTCATAAAGACAATTACCGTATTATTTACCTCGAATTACCCCCATGGGGGTTTACTATTTCGCCAGCAAAGTTGGGGGGGGGTAATTCGAGAGGGGGGTTTATTCGAGGGGAGTTTATTTTTCATCAGAAATTTTTGTGACATTCATACTTAGTACAGAATACATGTTTACATAGCTAACCGGTAATAAATGTGACCAAATACCGTATTACCTCGAATTATCCCCCCCTTGAATAATCCCCCCTCGAATAAACCCCCCCCCCTCAAAATGGGCTGGGGAAATAATAAACCCACCTCGAAATACCCCCCCTCCGGAATTATGTACATCATGTATGCAATGTACATGATGTATGTATTACTACTTATTTGCATCGCAGCTACACTTATACGCTCATTTGTGTACAGATGTACATCTATAGCCCCAATATGACTAATTTTCTCACATTTATTACCGTTTTTGTGTAAGAAAAGGCGTATTCTTTAGTATGAATTTCACGAAAATTTCTGGCGAAATAATAACCCCCCCCCCCTCGAATAAACCCCCCTCGAATTAACCCCCCTCAAATTTTGCTGGCGAAATAATAAACCCCCATGGGGGTATTTCGAGGTAATACGGTACAATAAATTTGAACATATAAATGTACGTCAATACATAAACTAGCATACCGTATTTCCTCGAAATACCCCCCGGGGGGTGTATGTTTCATAGTGGTCCCGAGAGGGGGGGGGTTAAACGAGGGGGGAGGTATTTCGAGGAAATACGGTATATATATTCGAGGGGGGTTTATTCAAGGGGGGTTGATACGAGGTAATGTGGTATTTCATCAAGCACTGCCCACATTGCAGCGACACCATAGTCTCGTTCGTGTCCTGCTACGTGATGGTCCTGTATAACCTGACCTTGAAGGAACAGCTCACCTGGATAGAGGTCAATGGGACGAAACACGTGCCCAGCAGCGCAGATAATGTGGCTGGTCAGTGCTTTGGGGTTCAAGCAACTTGGCTCACTTGTTGATATTCTACCGTATTACCTCCAATAGTAGACATACCTCCAATAAACGGCACCCACTAATTGAAGGTACAGTTTTTTGGCTTTTTGAACATATGATGAAAAAAATAAAAGGCATACTTCTAATAAAAGGCTCAGCTGGCTGCGAGCCAAAACACATAAAATCGTAAAAAAACAGTGGCCAAACGTGGCAGAGAATGATCAAATGGTACTGAAGGGCACCAAGACATTAGACAAATCTGTGCAACGATCGGTAATTTCTCCAGAAAAAAAACACTTTCTGTGTTTTGAGTTTTTCAAAAATGAATACCTGTGTTTTGAGCTTTTTTCTCAAAAAAAAACTTGAGTAACTTGTACCTTCTAAAGTGCCAGTGGTGACAAAATGTAAGATGGCAAAAATTATGTAAAATTTATGAGTGAAAATATGGGCCTGGTTGTGGCACTTTTAGTTCCTGACAAATAAATGTGGTAGGCAATCAGACAAAACAGGAACTTTAGGTACAGTTTTAAATATGGCCCATATAAAATTTATGTTTTCCTTTGTTTTTGATTTTTGGAAGTTGATAAAACTGTTTTGAGTAATATTATTCTATATTTATTTAGTAAGTGTATTTGTAAGAAAAACTATTGACAGTTACTTTTGTTTACAAGTTTTGAGAGTATATTTACAATGTTTTCACATATAAAAATAGTACAATGGAAAAGTGTACAAACTTAGCATAAATACACTACTTAGCATCTAATGTGTGAACCACACAAATCACTATTGTGGTTCACACTTATAATTTGCTAAATTTATAATCTAAGACAGAATCATAACCTCTATGCTATGATTCAAAGTTAGATATAGACTGGTTCAATGATAGAAATGACAGGGGCAAAAGCCCAAAAAGAATAACACAAATGTAGAGTACATACAAGGGGCAATAGCAATTGTAGCAATATAATGATAGAATAGACACAAGAAAATAGGCAGCAACACAATATCATAGAGTAGACATAAGTAAATAGGCAGCAATCATAGAGTAGACAATTGAAGGAAGATTTCTTTAAAATGCTTTTGACTGACTTTGAAGGTGAATTCTCAGCTTTTTATACTGCTGAGAAATTGCCCATGATGGTGCAATATTGTGCAATTAGTGACTTGAACATGATGGTGCAATGTTGTGCAGTCACTAATTGACCTAGTTTACCTGCATGCTTTGCATGTGCACTGTGCAATCTTTGACTTTAATTGTAATTTATGGCTTTGTTAGAACTTTCTGTCACTTCATGTTTGTAGGTCAACTGCATGCTTTACATGTGCATTGTTAACTTCCATGCATTCCATAGAGCATACATTGCATTGGATGAATCACCTTTGTTGTTCTGATGAGATGCTAATCACTGAACTTTTGTTAAAGAATTGGGTCACAGTAGCACATTCCATTGTGTGTGTGTGTGTGAAAACCAGTTCAAACCAGTTCAGTCCAGTTTTTGTTGTTATGACATCATCTGTGTTATATTTATGACATCACTTAAAATGCTGGACTGTCAGAGGTAAAAACTGTTTACTGTAATGACTATAGTAGGTATTGACATTAGTTTTTACATGTTTTTTAGCTAGGTAAATCAAAATAGTAGTTACTGTAAGTGGATTGTTATGTGTAAGTGAAAATAAGTCTTATGCTTAAATTAGTTGTGTTGATAGTCTTGAAAAGTTTGGAGATAAATGTATACTTTTTGTAATAAACCAGTGCCAGTGATAAATGTTTTATTGTTCAATCCCTATGGATCAGACAGCTTGTGAAAAACATTTTGCCAAGCTACTCCACTATGACTATCCATAAATGTAGTGGCTTGGTCTCACTACTTGAAGCAATCTGCCATTCCAGGACTGATGATTTTAAAGTTTTATTATTATTATTTTTTTTAGAATAATATTTATTTATCTGCTATGCAGATAAGATGGGAAATTTGGCATTAATCTGGTAAATTACATAGCATAAATTTTCAATAAAAATTGTTGCTATCTATTTTGAAACATTTTTGAATACCTGTACTTAGAAATTACAAACTCTTGAGTGTTTTTATTTCTGCGTTTTTTTTTGTGAAAACTTGATTTTTTTCTCATAAAACATTTAATGAAATCCAAGTTTTTACCCAAATACAGTGTTTCAATGCAAAAACAGTGGTTTTCTCATTACAAATTTGTTTATGCATGTCCAGGGACCCTGTAAGATGTGCCGAAAAATGTAAACATTCATGCAAAATGTCAAATTAGAGTTTTAGCATTTGGCATTTTTTATGACATTTTACTTTACTGGTTTCATTTGACTAACTCATCTTTTGACCCATTAGAGTAGTAAATAATACCTTACAAGTGTCCAGGTTATGCTTTTGGCAGCTTTGGGGTGAGCCCTCAACTCTGTGGAGTGAGCTGGTCGGTGCAAGTGTCTTTGTCAATCAGTCAGTGTCAATCACAACAATTCCGATCATTGACCAGGTGCCATTTTGTTACACAGGTTGTATTTTGTTACTTGTTATCAAATTTGCACTCTTTCTTATCTGTTGATATGCACTTGTGCACATTTCTTATTTTGTTCAGTTAAACACAGCACAGCATTCCTCAAAACCAATGAAAAAACTCAAAAAAAATTTTCTGTGTTTCCGTGTTTCTGTGTTTCCATTTTCTCCATTAAAAAACTCATTTTTGAGTTTCCGTGTTTCTGTGTAAAATAAAAACGCAGAAACTCAATGAGTTTCTGTGTTCAATTTCTGTTTTTTTCCATCGTTGACTGTGTCAACTTTTATTAGGCCTGCCTGCCTGGGTCACCATTTTGTTACATTCAAGTTCGGTAAAATGAATTGCGTTGTTGTTCACTGTTGGTGAAATGTTTGCAAAATCTGTCGAAAACCATAGAAAGTAAAATAGCCTCAAGTTGAAGCTACATGAAAAAGTAATGAAACCCATTGAAGGTATAGTTACCTACAATTGGAGGCAATAAATCATATTTTGTACAATTTCAAACCGGGTGAATTTAGTGAATCAGTGTTTTAGGTCACTTGCGTTTTTTATAGATATATTTTTATAATCCACATGTGCGCGAAAAGTTCATCAGTCAGATAAAAAGAAATGCTTTTTTCCATTTACAGATTTCTCATTGACTTTCTCTGTCATGATGGATGCTTTGACTGAACAGTGCTTTATTGGTGTCAAAATGTGTGTATAAATACATCCTTGAACTCTTTTGGGCAACAATTTTGTATAAATTTACCGTATTACCTCGAAATACCCCCAGTGGGTTTATTATTTCGCCAGCAGAATTTGAAGGGGGGTAATCCACGGGGGGGTTATTCGAGGGGGGGTTTATTCGAGGGGGGGGGGGTCTATTATTTCGCCAGAAATTTTCGGAAATTCCACATACTCGGACGTAGAAAAATCGATCAATTACATAGATGTATATGGGTTGATAGGTATATATAACTGTATATACACATAAACCCTTCCCTAACGTCACTCAATCTTCAGTTTTAACGTGTGTTCTGCATTGTTCAGATCACAAACTGCGGTATTTGTCATGTATACTCCGGTTACTTTACACCCTGCACGCGTGGTTCCCGCTGGAAGTGTGCCAACGATGGTTAACGCGTGCGAGTTTCATAAAAAGATGACAAAATTCATTGTTGTTATAATGTTATTCATTAACATATTCACATCGATGAATTTTTTCATATTTTTACGGAAATCGCATGATTTAATAATCATTGGCACGCTTCCAACACGAGACATAAATCAGTGCGAGGGCAGAGTATCATGTACGCCGAGTATATTATACGTTCTTTTTACACTCAATGTTAGGGGGGTATTTCGAGGGTGGGGGGTTATTTTTTCCTCAACCGAATTTTAGGGGGGTATTTCGAGGGGGGGGGGGGGTTAATGCAAGGGGGGGGGGAATATTCGAGGTAATACGGTACTTAATTTTGTTGGATTTTATTCAAATTTGAGCACACATTCAAAATATGACAAAGAAAAAAATTTAAAGCGCACGCTTTGACACCAAATCTTGACCCACAGCAGACTTGGAATAATAAGCTATTTTATCATTCTACTTTTGATGGGCATTGACACAATTTTTGCCATGATTGAATCTGTAGTGATGTCAATTTTGCATCAGTGGCCCCAATATTTTGGCAAAAAGAGGAAATTGGTGGTGATTTTAGTTTGCACATTGTGCTTTTCTATTGGACTGCCACTCTGTACTGAGGTGGGTTTGTTACAGTATACCAGAAGAAGGTACACTTTTGGGTGACTTTTTGGGCCACGCACAAGGGCAGTCTCCAAATTGTAGAATGGCTAAACTGCTGCAATTGTGCCAAATGCTCTCGAATATTTTCACTAGATCATCGCATTTTTCATTTTTTTTGTGGTGAATTTGAATACACAATATTCTGCGGTAATTTCGAGCTGCTGCGGCGGAAACATTTGCACATTTTTGTCTCGCCAATATGAATAGAATATCCGTATAAAACAGAATCTTTGCATAGTGTGAAAAAATTCGAAAACGAAAATTAAAAACGCTTTCAAATTTTCCAAATTTTTCTTTGCAATCACTATCATACCGTATTACCTCGAAATACCCCCATGGGGGTTTATTATTTCGCCAGCAAAATTTGAGGGGGGGTTAATTCTAGGGGGGGTTAATTCGAGGGGGGGGGATTATTATTTCGTCAGAAATTTTCGTAAGGATCGTAGTAAAAAGCGGGCATTTGCGAATCCAAAACAGGTAATAAATGTGTCCAAACGGGGTACCTATATTTGAACATAAAAACGTAGATAGCTACACAAACTAGTCTACGTGTAGCTGCAAGCAAATTAGCAGTAATATACATCATGATGTATTTATTACGTACATGACGTACATCATTCCAAAGGGGGGGTATTTCGAGGGGGGGGGGTACTTTTTCCCCAGCCCATTTTGAGGGGGGTTACTTCGAGGGGGGTTAATTCGAGGGGGGGATAATTCGAGGTAATACGGTAACCTAAAAACGATCGCAGAATGGCCGTCTGGTAATGCGCTTAGTGGACACCATCAGCAACTCCACGGGCGCCATGATGGTGGGCATTTTGGTGTCGGTGGTCCCTTCCCTCGTCTATGGAATCAGGCCCCTGGTGCCGATCCCAGACCCTTTGAAATGCTCGCAAAGTGTCAAAAGTCATGTAAAATGCCCCGGAAAATGGCAAACGTACGTTGCATCACACTTGACATTTTACAGGACATTTTACAGGGTCTGGGACTGCCCCCAGGTGGAGGACATTCTGCGCTCCAGCGACAATTATGAGGCTCAATTGGTCAAGTATGTACATTTCTTACCCAATTTTTAAATCGATCATTATGTTGGAATTAGTGCTGGGACGGCGTTCTGGCGCTGGCGCCATTTGAGTGCGCCAAAGGTAGCCGCACCATGGCGAATGGCGTCACTGGTGTTTGTCGCCACTATTTTATTAGTCCCTCAAAGCCAAGGTATACTCGGCTAACATGATACTCTGCCCTCGCACTCAATTATGTCTCACATTGGAAGCGTGCCAATGATGATAACACATGCGATTTTTGTAAAAACGATAAAAAAAATCATTGTTGTGAATAAGTTAACGTTTAGCATTATAACAACGTTTACTTTTTCCAACTTTTTATGAAAATCGCATGCGCAAAAAATCGTTGGCACGCTTCCAGCGGGAACCACGCGTGCAGGGTGTAAGGTAACTGGAGTAAGTTTTTATTTAAATCAAAGGCCTCTTGGCGGCCATTTACCTTGGTGCGTGTGAACACGTTTTCGAATTTTTAAATTTTTATTACACCATGAGAAAAAAACCCTAAAAATTGGGTAAAATGCAAAAATGCAAATGTACAAAATTTTACAGGTGGCACACTGCCAATTTGTTCACGAGACTTTTCGGTCGCATTGGCTACTTCTGGAGAGCGTGTTGGATGGGCGTAACCCCTATACTTTTGTTTGTTAGTTTCATCTTGAAAAATTGACACTTTTTAAAAATGTATGCAATTTTTGTTTCTAATCACTTATCAGGTGTCATACATTTACACGGCGGTGGCTTGGAAAGAGGAGTTCTTTTACAAGGATGAACATTTCTGGCCAAATGGTACAAAGACTAATATTGCGGAGGGCTGGAATATTTGCGCGTGAGAAATTGGGCTAGAAATTTTGTTCCAGCTTTACCTAGTTGTTATGAATACTTTAGGATTACCTATAGGTAATAGTCAAACAAATTCCATTAGGTTCAGTTGTTTTTTGGCTTAGCTGTTTACACGAAAAGAAACTTACGTGAATACCTGGGCCCAGTAAATACCTATGTTTGATTGGCTCAGTGCCAACGTAGGGCCCTGGGTGTGGACTCATTCACACATTGGGTAGGGGGGTATTCGAGACAATGGGGTAGTTCAAAGTGAACGCTGGCAGAAGCGACAACTGCGTGCGGCTGCTCACGCTGGCCACGCACACGGCCGAGATCGTGATTGTGCTGTACGCGTTCGGCGTGCTGCTCCACTGGCTCATCTTCAAGAGAAGGGTCCGTTGTTTTTGGTGGAGTTGTGAGAAAGAGTAGAGAGGTTTTTTTAAGTACACGTGAATGCGAAGTATTTTGAATTTGTACAGAAAACATAGGTAGTTGTTTCTTACTTGGAATGTTGGAGTAGATGTTGGAGTAAAACTTCGTTTGTCATTTTATGACTTTTATACTTTGCCATGACATTTCACATTCTACAGGGTCTGGGAGTAGCACCACTTTACTTAAATATTTATACGATTTTTCTTATCACAACTCTACTTTAAAATTATTTTTTATTTAAGATGAACCAATGAATACACCCACGAAAATAAACTTACTACAGACAATAAATAATATAAAAAACACTTTCAGGGCCTGTGGCAAGTAATCGAGCCCAAAACCGAGTATGCAATCAGGGAAGATTTCATTTCGCAAAGTGCAAGTCACAGCGTTTCCAGAAGTCGCAGCAGAACCCCAACTTCGCCCGCCAGCCAAATAAAAAAGTATTTTTTTTCTTTTTTTTTGGGCGGGTGGGAGCTGAAAATCACGTACTGCTCAAACAGAACGCTATTTAACAAAATGTTACTCTGTTTTTTATTTTCGCAAATACCTAAACCCACAATGAGAGCAACAATTTATTGTAATGAAAAATAACATTTTTTGTTTGTGTTTTCAGATGAGATCAGCAGGGGCCAGTTCTAGGGTGTCAAATTTCCGTTTTCCGTTTTCCGTTTCCGTTTTCCGCAGGCAAATTTTTTCCGTTTTCCGTTCCGTTTTCCAGCTGCTGAAATTTTTTTTCCGTGTTCCGTTCCGTTTTCCGGCAACTTTTTTTTCCGTTTCCGTTTTTCCGGCTCATTTTCCGTTTTCCGGCTAAACTTTCAGCTTTTCCGCCTTTTTTCCGTTTTCCGCCTCAATTTCCAGTTTTTCCATCTTTTTTCCATTTTCCGCCTCAATTTTCCATTTTTTCGCCTCATTTTACCTTTTTCTGGCTCAACTTTCTGTTTTCTGATCAGCCAAACTGGTGAAACATCATGCAGATTGTCAATGATGTAAAAAAAATTGCTGTTTCCAGCAAAATTACTGCAATTTTTTTCCACTTCCAGCAAAATTTCAGCCAATTACTCCGTTTTCTGGCAAAATTTCAGCAAGTTTTTCCATTTCCGTACAAATTTGATTTTTTCGTTTCCGTTTTTCCGGCCTCTTTTTCCGTTTTCCGGCCGCTTAAATTCTTTTTCCGTTTCCGTTTCCGTTTTCCGCCAAGTGCAATTTTTTTTCCGTTTTCCGTTCCGTTTTCCGGCTGCTGAAAATTTTTTTCCGTTTCCGTTTTCCGTAAAAAAAATTTTTTGACACCCTAGCCAGTTCCACAAATTGAGAAGTGAGAACTGAGAAGTAAAATGGCAAATGCTAAGTGAAATGAGAAGTGAATTGAGAAGGAAATTGGCAAAAGCGAAGTGAATTACTTTTTATTTATTAAATTCGCGTTTGCCAATTTGCTTGCCATTTCACTTCGCTTTTGCCAATTTTCTTCCCAATGCACTTCGCATTTGCCATTTTACTTATCTCTTCTCAATTTGCGGAACTGGCACCTGGTATTTCATTATAAAGTGCGCACCCGCAATTATTTAACGGGGACTTGTTGTTACAAAAAATGCATAATTTTTTTAATTTTTTTCCAGAAATCCCATCAGAGTGCCCAGACGAATGCCATCGGAAATGGGCACAGAGCACAAACTGATCAAAAAGAGCCGAAAGCACAGCAAAGAGAAGCTGGCCAAATTTTGGACGAGAAGCAAAGAATTGGCGCGTAGGCGGAAAAGCGCCAACAATGTCGAACGGCGGGATTCGGACACTCAGCAAGGTTCCAATTCCAACCGCCAAAAGCGCCATGGCGCTTTTACGAACCACATCACCAAGCGCCAATGGTGCTAGAGCAATATGGCGCCATGCGCCAAAAGCGCCATGGCGCTTTTGCATCACTACCGTATTTCTCCGTGTAAACCGCCCCCCCGTGCACAACGCCCGGGGCGTTATACAGCTGTATAGCGCCCCCGGGGCGCTATGCTTGGTTCCAAAAACATTAGCTAAGTGGAAATATTTTCACTAAAAATCAAGCTGAATGGTAATGAAAGGTCCACTTGGTTTGAACTATTTGAACGTTTTGCCTTGCGGCACGCATTGTTATTCTGCGGAATACACTTTTTTCCATCGAATTCGGTGCACACCGGGAGGGAACACAAAGTATGTAAATATTTAAGCAAACATTTTCCTTGCATAGCGCCCCCCTCGCAATGATTTAACGCCCGGGCGTTATACAAGTTTTTAAAAAAAGTTACCGAGAAGTGCCTCGGTTTTGTATAACGCCCGGGCGGTTTACACGGAGAAATACGGTAATTCTACTGTCTTGGCGCTAGCGCCAAGCGCCAGCGCCAGGCGTTTTCTTCCTGGCGCCACACAAAGAAGCGCCGAGCGCCAAAAGCACCATGGCGCTTTTCCGAACCCCAGCGTCAAGCGACAATGGCGCCAGAGCAAGATAGCACCATGGCACTTTTTGCTTTGGCGCTAGCGCCATTGCGCTTTTCCATCACTAATTCTACTTACCATCCGCCGCATGTCCACTAGCAGAACTGGTCCCTGGGTAGCGATGTAAATGCGCCACTGTATTTATTGGGGCCTGGCGCTAGTACCAACACAAAAAGCGCCATGGCGTTTTCGACGTTTAGCGTTTGGCGCAATTTTTTGGCCGCAGGAAACAACAACGTGATGCTTTCACCTGGCGCTAGCGTCAAAGCAAAAAGCGCCATGGCGCACGGCACTTAGCGCCATTTTGCTCTGGCGTTAAGTTCTGGCACCGCTAACAACTTTACAGGCGACAACGAAACCTCCGACCGAATCCAGTGGAGTCAAGTTTCTGATGAAACCAAGGTGCCGGGAACTAAAAGCTCGGACAGGCGCACTTTTGCGCCCACGCGAAGCAGCTCAGATGATACGCAGAAGGAAGATTGAATTAGGAAAATGTCAATTTGGGGGCACTTCCAGACCCTGTAAAATGCCTTGCAAAATGTGAAATGTGATGCTGTGTCAAAAGTCATGCAAAATTCCCTGGAAAATGGAAAAGAAGTTAAATGACATGACTTTAGACACTTTGCATGACATTTGACGTTTTCCAGGGCATTTTACAGGGGCTGGGAGGTGCACCTGTTGTTATTTTGTTGTAAAAGTAATTTTTCTTGGATCTGAGCAAGTGAATGAATAATTCATCCTGGAAATTATGATCTCCGATACTATTTGACAAAACAAAATACAGCAATTCAAGCTTTATAAAAAGAGAATTCATATACCAAAAATATTATTTCAATATCTCTCTCCAATAAAAAATTTATAGCACTTCAAACTTCTGTCTTCTTTCCATACAAAATACTTGCACTGGCTGCATGGGATGAGTATACCCCGCACTAGTATACCATGGCATGAGTATACCAATTAGTATACTCACTCTACATGAGAAAATTTTGTGGTATATCAATTCCACATTGGGTATACTCATTTCACATTGACTCGCGTGGCTATCGCTGATCTTTTTTTTTTAGGCTGTCCACCTTATTGGAAATTTTTGTTAAATTGCTCCCTTCTACATGTTTCAAATAGGAAAGGTCTATATACTCTATTATACTCATATTTGGGCTAGGCCCCATTTACACAGATTTTTGTGATGACTCGACAACACTAAAAAGTTCAATAATTTGAGTAAAAACATTCCATATTCATGAGAAAAGTGGTCAACTATACATTCTACCTACGTGAATATGCATGTCAAATTGCAGAATTGTACTTGTAGCTCAAGATTTTGAATGTTTGAAAAATGTTTGCCATTGTCACCGGCTGTCGGGGGACTGTCCAACCACTGCAAAAGTTTTCAAACATCTATAACTGTTGGGCTACAAGCACGATTCTGCAATTTTACATGCACACTTGCCTATGTAGAAAGTATACTTGACCACTTTTTCTCATGAATATGGAACCTTTGTACTCAACTTATTGAACTTTTTAGTGTTGTTGAGTTGCCACAAAAAAAATCTGTGTAAACGGGGCCTAACACTTTCTTAAGAAATAATACTTGCATTTACTCTTACTGGAAAAAAGTACCTTTACTCTCATTTACTCATGAGTAAAAAATTATTACTTTACACTTTCTGTACTCAGAGGAGGGGTGAATAAAAATAGTTTATGCATATGTATACTTTGAAAAAAGTTTGGTAAATTTAACAGCTCTGCAGACAAAGTATGCAAGATAAAAACTGTGATCAGGTTTTACTCAAGAGTGATCTCACTGTTTTCTACATTTTTTCTCTAAACATTTACATAACAGAATGACAAAAACCTCAAAATGAGGACCACATAAAAATCAGAAATTTTGCCACATTGGCCCCACACACGCTAGTTGACGCCAAAATTAGCGTCAACTCAGAGTCAACTGGTCAAAAATTCAATTGACTCTGAGCCATTTACAATATGTATCCAAAAAATCCCCTTCTTTCATTCTACATCAATCGACTTCTCAATATTTCTTAATCAACACAGGTAAAAAATTAAAAATAGTTATACTTAAAACAGTTGACTCTGAGTTGACTCAACCGACTTCTAAAAAGTAGCGTCAACCACCGTGTGGAGCGCCTTTGGCATCATCAAACAAACAGCATAACCATCACATTGTTCAGGTTGTTTCTTTTTTTAAATTATTGTTTGTGAACACTCATTTGTTTTGTGTCATTGATTTAGTTACCCAGTATGGTTGATCAGTATGCAGTATTTATTTGAAAATCAGACAGTCATTGCTTTATTTCTTCACATATTTAGTTGCCATAGAATTGCCATGTAAGTCAAAACAATTGATCCCAACTGTAAAGAACTAACTGGGTTATAAACACCTTCCCGGTCAAGTAAGCCACCCATTTTTTAATTTCACTTCGGAAGCTAGATCTCGGGCTGTGGTAGGGTTATAGAGCTGAAACTTTGTGAATATATAGTTGTAACATCCCTTTACTCTGCATCAATGGGGGGAGGCATGGCGACTAACTACAGGGTGGGTCACCCTATATGCAACAATTTTTTGCGGGGTTTTCAGTGTCCCAAACGAGTACACCACCCACCATTACACTAAAGGGGCTGTATCTCCAGTTGCGGGGGTGGTAGAAAGCTAAAATTTTGGGGGTATCTTGGCAACACCCACCCCTACTATACACCAGTGGAGCAGCTTCCGACGACCCACTACAGTTTGTGCCGCTGTGTATAAAGTTGTTGTTTTTTAAAAAACGACCCAAGTGTCCCAAGCAAGTTCACCACCTAAACGAATTGAAAAATTTTTTTTGAGAACATACCTTATATAAAAACTAAATCAGGTTGTAACCCTAGTTCTGCTAATGAATTTTTTTCCTTTGTTTAGCCACCCCCATCATAAATGGCCGACCAAAAATTTATGGTTAAAACCTGATTTAGTTTTTATATAAGGTATGTTCTCAAAACAAATTTTCAATTCGTTTAGGTGGTGAACTTGCTTGAGACACTTGGGTCGTTTTTATAAAAAAACAACAACTTTTTACACAGCGGCACAAACTGTTGTGGCTCGTCGGGAGCTGCTCTACTGTTAGTATAGTTGCCAAGATACCCCCAAAATTTTAGCTTTTTACCACCCCCGCAACTGGAGATACAGCCCCTTTAGTGTAGCTAATCAAGTGGGTGGTGTGCTTGTTTGGGACACTGAAAACCCAGCAAAAAGTTGTTGCATATAGGGTGACCCACCCTGTAGTTAGTCGCCATGCCTCCACCCATTGATGCAGAGTAGAGGGATGTTACAACTATATATTCACAAAGTTTCAGCTCTAGAAACCCACCATAGCTTGAGATATAGTTTCGGAAGTGAAATAAAAAAATGGGTGGCTAACTTGACCGGGAAGGTGTTTATATACCAGACATTGCACCCAGGCTGCTCTAAATAGGATGCACCTCAGTCCTTCACTGATTGAGAACAACCCATGAGTTTAAATTTTTCACACTATAATTTTTCCAATTATGTATTTCACATGACCCTGTGCATGTAGTCATGTAAACGTGGCAGTCATGTAAATAGAATTGCCAGTCATGTATTTATACCCTCTCGTCATGTAGACACATTACTCTTGTATAGGGGTGTACATGAGTAGTGGGCAAGGTTAAGCAATGCAATTTCTGAACCAGTTTTGATCATTAGTTGGATTTAATTATATCTAGCAGTGAAATTTGCAGTTTCGTTTTTGCTGTTGGGTAGAATGAACTGATTTCACTGATTGTGAAATGTACCCTGATTTGAACCACATGCTTTACACCAAATATTTCCTTATTTGATGAAAACTATCATGTAATAAATTATTAGAAACACAAAATTCACAAATATGAAAGCAATGTAACATGATTAAAAAATTATGGTTCTATATGCAGTTAGAATATGGTAACTTGCATCAGTCAGTTACAGTGTGTGGAAAAAAACGAAAATTACAATCATCTTATTATTGGTTTTTGTTGCAGTGCATTTTGTAAAGAAATGTTTTCAGCTGAATCCCCATTGAAATACATTTGTAAATGTTCCAAAATGACTGCTGTACAATTTTTTTGACAATGGCCCAATGAGCTATTACCACAAAAATAATTAACACATTCCTTTCAAAAAGTGCCCTTGAAACAAGCTTCTCAAACAAGCCACTTTTCAAATGTAAATAGGTGGAGATAATGCTAAGTCCCTCCCACTGGCAGAATGCCATGTGAATAACTCCAATCTCCAATATGGAGTTTTGAAGTTACATGCACTTTCTTCATGTTATTATTTATATGGATGGGAGCTGGAAGATTGAAGTGGAACTTTTTATTGGAAAGAGATATCAATCCAATTCTGCATATTTCGGCATTGTCTTTCTCAATCAAGAGTAGGAATTTTCTACAGCAAAGATAGCATGTACAGAAATAAAATTCCAGCAATTTTGAATTCTGGAAGTGGGCAAAATGGATATATACAAAGTTGCACGTCACTGACATACAAAAATGAACTCTACAAGCATTTGTAATCACTTTATAAATCAAACAACCAAAATTGGTTGAGACATGACTAGCAGGTCTAAATGACTACTGGGTAGAAATAGATGACTGGTGGGTTTACATGATTAGTGGATTTACATGAGTAGGGGGCCTACACATTTTTTCACAAGATGGGTGTAAAACATCATTGTTGCATTCATGAAAGTTAGTATGAACAGGGATGGTTTTTTACTAGGGTACATGTAGATCTTCTTCTGACACTGGTTTCAGCACAATTTCAAGCAGCCTGAGTAAAAATAAGGCGTATAAAGTTACTCACTGTGAACAGTATAGATTTTGAGAATGTGAATATCTGCCAGCATGTAATTGCCCAAGTTGTAGAATTAAACCTCACAAAATAACCATTTATTATAGTAGTCAGCTGTGATACACATTTTTTTATATGTTGATCTAAAACAGCAGTGGTTTCAAAAAAAACCTTTTTCTTTGGCTTTGTAGGACTCATTTTCATATGAAGGATGTGTGGGAACACCAAAATCTGAAATCAAGCATATTATGCGGATGTTTTGTAAAGATGTATATTCATGGAAAAATGTCTTGGTAAAATACAACTAACTTGTGCATTAGCAAATGCAGCAGCTGTTGCTAATGGGATTATAATCATCATGGATCCAAACATTCTAGCTATTGTAAGGAAAATATATTTCTTGGGAAGTTTACCATAAATCAAAGACGTAAACAATGTGAACATCATGGATGTCATAATAGGGATCTCCAAAATGAATATAAGTAGAAAATCTTTTGATGTGTATTCATCCAGTTTTTGCATTATATGACAAAAGTTATGATGAGTAGACAACAAATAATACACAATTTTCTCACTCTTCCATTCTGACTTACTTAGATTTGATGAAGCATCATTGAACTTAATAAATGCACCTGATACATGGATTAAAACTTCGAATACAGTATAACAATAAGACATGAAAGTAAAAATGGCAATTTGTTTTGAAATTGCCCCCATAACATCAAACCAATATACAACATGTGGGTTCAAAATTGTGGATAAAACCATTGTCTGATTGTGTGAATAAGAAAGTGAATCTGCAAAAAAACTCAAAATCTCCAGCACCCACTGCAATGTCAAGTATACTTATGGTCAGAACAACAACAAAATAAGATATTTTTCCAGCAGTTTGTAAAACTGGTGGTTGATCACTTCTTGGGGTATAGACACAATGCATTAAAGAATTCCACCTTTTTATCTCATGGGTCTTCATATTGATATAGATATAACAAATAAGTGCCCTTAAAAGTATTAATGCATACAACAGGCTCCATACAATGTACGCAAAATCAGGACTTATCTTTCCATTGGTCACCACATAAATAGAGGAGAATATCCCTGCGGCCATCCCTACATGTCATAAGAACAAAACATATATTAACTGAGAGGCAAGTTAACAAGATTTGCTTGTGTTGCCATGTATAATTTGGGTAAGTAGTGATGCAGGTGCCAAGCGTTTACTACACAAAAAACAACAATAATGTCTACTCAAAATTCTTCACTTTTGCTTGTGTATGTTGTTGACTAACAGTCAGGTTTAGTTGAACATTACTAAATAGTTTATTTATCAAAATAATCTCACAATAAAAAGCTCTGAAAGTTTCCTTATTACTTAAGCATAAGTGGTTAGAAAGACCAGTGGCTGGCATCAAGGAAATGGGTTATCCAATATATAAAAGGTATATTTTGATGCAAAACATACCAAGAACAAGTATGGACACAATAGTCCACTTAACAATCCATGTAAATTGTTTGGCCTTCTGCTTATACTGCAGCATATCTGCTAGATTTGTACTGATTGGCCATGCAAAAAGAAACAAGAATATCAAAGTTATTCTGTCAACCAAAGTCTTGCAATCAAACAATGGTGCATAGGCTTTATGTATTCTCATGGTGTACAGAATTCAGTGTTGTGCAACAGACACACACACCAGCAACTTCAATTCGCTAGAATTTTTGTCTGAAATTTAGATTTTGTCATTACGTCTACAATTTATTGAATTTTCAGAAATAAAATGTTATGCATACACTTAGAACAGCTTGATATTGCTGACTGGTAACTTTTTGTTGTTTAATCATTGTTCAATGTATACATTTAAGGTTGGAACAGTTTTTCATGGTGTGGTTCGTCACCCAGCATTTCATATTTACTAGCTTCATCTATAGATGGGTTTAAACATATCTAAAGTTTTTATTTTAACTATTATCTTTGTCATTTTTATACAGGTAACCACCCTGCAATAGGGAAAAAAAAGTTATTTTTGTTGACTAGACTGCATAGTTTTTTTCCACATCAATGAAAACTGACAAACCTACAAAGTTCAAATATTTATACTACTTTTATTCCCCCATGGCTTAAATATTTTATGCTCACCACCTGTTATTTATCCAGACTGTTTGAACAGAGAATTGAAATATGTAATTAAATCTGCATGATTAAAGTGTGGACCATGCCAATCTGTTCCTAAGTTATTGTTAGAAGAGGGTTCAAGTCAGCTTTTCAATTCTTTTTTATTGAACACTCAAAAGAAAATCCAAAATGTAGATTAAATTTGCACATGGATTGTGGTTTGCAAAGTTGGAATATAATCCCTAGATGAAATTGACAAAGTAATTGGTATCTTGTATTTGTTCACAGATAAATGTCAGTTAAAAAACCTAGCAAGATAGGTGCCATATTTACATCTCATTAACAGCAGTAATGCACAATGTAATTTTTTTGTGAATTAAAATTGACCTTGGAATCTTTGGTTCTGTACAGCATGGAATTTTGCTGTGACATGTAAGCTTAAGCTATGTTAAGCTTTGGGGTCAAATAATATAGTACCAAACCATTTTAATGGAATAATGAATATTTAGCTACAACACCACATCAGGGTTGTTAAAATAACTTTTGATTAGAATGAGATATCGAAATGAATTTTGGGCCAGATGAATGCTTTTTGTCTGAAGTATATGATAGCGTGTTCAAAGAAATTTATTTTTCGAGTTGAAAAACCGGGTCAAATCGGCAAAAGGAATTTAGAAATCACTAATCCAGCATCAAATATGGTATCTACGGGTTGTCCTGATCAACTTAAATGATGAACGGTCTAGATTGGCCCAGAAATGGCAAAGTTATTGAATGTCAGTCGATAGGCCAGATCTTGGAGCCCACTTGTCTTTGGACAGATAAAATGGATGCATTTTTATTGAGCCCCATAATTTTTGGACTGTGGAATTATTCCTAATCTTTGGACTGTGAGATAGCTGGCTGATTTGGGTTACTGCGCCCACCCATCGGAAACCCTTGGGGTGCAGAATATGTACAATTCTGCATGAAAAGAATCAGCATCACTGTTCACACTGGCCCTGTGCTGGTGCCAGGGGTATCTTGAATTTTGACCCTCCGAGTGGTTGGATAGATAGCAAATCGCTCCTCCGGAGGGATAGATAGCTGGAAAATTTTCTGGGGGGGTTGGGACGGTTTGGGGGGGGGGGGTTGTGGTGGATCGATATATAGGCCTTTTCGGGGCATAGAAGGAAGAAAAGGGAGAATAATCGCTAAAAGTAGGTATAAAATAGCTCAAAATGGGTATACAAGAGCATATAGTACTTAAAATAGCTGAAAATAGGCAGTTAGACGCATGAACCAGTGATTTTGGAGGTGAAAATCTATATATAGGTATGAAAAATAGCGATTTTGAGCGAAAATTGGGGTATAGTTTCTGAAAAATCGCTCCAGATAGGTAGATAGCTGGGCGATTTGGGGGGGGGGGGGTTAGGGGGTAGTAGCCCAAAATTTTGCCTCCGGGATAGATAGCTAGCTGAGCGGCCTCCGGGATAGATAGCTGGGCGGTTTGGGGGGGGCCCCCATTCGAGACCCCCGGCTGGTGCACATGTAAACCCGGTACACAAGAGGGGCCATTTTCCTGCTTTTTCCATCACACTGACATTTTATATATAAATTGGCCCTCTGTCAATTCTGTATAATATTCTGAATAATGTGCCCATCGCTCTATATGTATGTCTATTTACATACATATTATTATAGCAATTTTTTATACCAACGCCAATGACATTAGTGCCATGAAATGATACAATTCATAACCATGTAGGTAAAATTGTTAGGGGGGGGGGGTGAGCATCACCCACCCATTCACCTGGCTCTGTGAACAAACAGACCCCCCCCCACTTGAAAATCCTGTACATGTCCTCGGCGCCCCAATCACTGGGTTTTCATGTGCGCCGGGTTTTAGTCATTTACACCGTTTATATGCGCGCTTCTCCAGTTTCCGTGCACATGTGTCTGGGGCGCAATTAAGATACAAGTAGCAGTACAAAATTTGTTCTTCATATATTTATATCGAGCACCGAGAAAAACATCCCGCCAAAAATGTACATGCATCACTAACGAAGGCACCCCAAGAAACATAACAACGTAGACTATCTTGAGCCCATAATACATTACCCACCACACATGTGTACACATAAAAGCATTGGAAGAACGGGTGATCTTGAGTAAAGTAAGTATAATTCAAAATAATCTCAGAAAATCTATCAAAAATAAAAATAAAATTCAATTACCCTGAGATAGGGTTCAAACGGGATCACGATCCCGATCCCGGATCCCGTGAAATTCCGGGATTTAGCAGTCCCGATCCCGATCCCGAAACTTTTCAAATCCCGATCCCGATCCCGAGCAACTCCAAAGTCCGGGATCCCGATCCCGGAAAAATTAGTGGAAATTATAAAACGTGAAAAAACGACATTTTTGTATGCAAAAATGTGAACGCAAACCCCCAGCGTCCATTTTATGCCACTTTTCTGGCATCCAACAGTGTTTTTAGACCTTTATGAACAACTGTGGATGCCAAAACATTGGCCAAAATCTCTATCCCAAGACCCCAATCCCGATCCCGTGACCTCAATCCCGGCAAATCCCGATCCCGAAATCTCAAAAAACCAATCCCGATCCCGATCCCGAAAAGTCAATCCCGTTTGAACCCTACCCTGAGAAGAGAATACCTAAAAAAAACTATATACCGTATTTCCTCGAAATACCCCCGGGGGGTTTATTGTTTCAGAGTGAGAATTTTGAGGGGGGTTAAACGAGGGGGGGTTTATTATTTCGCCAAAATTTTTTTGAAATCCCAGTACTAAACTGTAATCTGAAACGTACGCAGACGTCGAAAAATGCAACAAAACCAGCCATTTATAAGACTCTAAAGACATTTATAAGTGTGTAGACGTACAAACACTGTTCTCACATAACAGAGTCATCGTTTTTAACGTGTGTTCTGCATTGCAAGGATGACAAACCGCAGCCTTTGTCATTTACGTTCTCTATACACTAAATTTGGGGGGGTATTTCGAGGGGGGGGGGGTATTTCGAGGGGGGGGGGGTATTTCGAGGGGGGGGGGGTATTTCGAGGGGGGTATTTCGAGGAAATACGGTAAATTAAGTTTTTATATTTTCTGACATGTTTGAAAATCCCTCAGAGAAAAAATATCCTTAAAAACATACATATAAGAAACCGCTCAGGTATTTTTATATTTTCTGATATTTGTAAAATAAACACCTTCCCGGTCACGTCCGGCAGCCATTTTTTGATTTTACTTCTTATCTCCAGTTCTAGGGCGCCCCAGAGGCTGAAACTTGGGGGAGATATTGGCGCAACCACCCTCTACTTTGCATGAATTGGGGGGTCGCGGAAATCCCTCTAAGGGTGGGTCGCCCTAAGTGCAAATTTTTTTGTGGCTTTTTTGGTGTCCCACAGCAGGTCCGGCACCCGCTGATTTCTGAGCTGTGGGAGGGGTATAAATCTAAAATTTTGGGGATGTGTTTCCAACACCACTCCCCTACTATACACTATTCAATAATGTGAGATTAATGTGAAAAATTTCTCAAAATTCGCTTATTCTCTAAAAAACACCACACCCCAATAGATGGATGACAAAAAAATTCACTTTTTGGAACTTTTTTATTAGACACTTGAAGAGCTGGTTTACGATACTTGAAAGGGAACGGTTTGATGTTTGAAGTTGTGTAAAGAACCATAGCTCTTAAATGCATGCATTGCAAAAATTACTTGGGGGGAATTTCAAAGTGTAAATTTTGTAAATTTTTGTTCCTGCAATGATGTCATAAAATTCACCCTAAGTAAATTTTGCAATGCAGGCATTTTAGAGGTATGGTTCGTTACATAACTTTAAACATCAAACCGTTCCCTTTAAAGTATCGTAAACCAGCTCTTTAAGTGTCTAATAAAAAGTTACAAAAAGTGAATTTTTTGTCATCCATCTATTGGGGAGTGATGTTGTTTTAGAGAATAAGCGAATTTTTGAGAAATTTTTCACATTAATCTCACATTATTGAATAGTGTATAGTAGGGGAGTGGTGTTGGTAACACATCCCCAAAATTTTATATTTATATCCCTCCCACAGCTCAGAAATCAGCGGGTGCCGGACCTGCTGTGGGACACCAAAAAAGCCAAAAAAAAC